>VZTU01003537.1:70659-103376 GCA_013400835.1 Zapornia atra | reverse complement strand
ATCTATGTCTGGGATTCTTCCTTTACAGCACCAGGGCAGGTTGGCTCCTAAGTACCGGGCTCAAAGGAACAAACTCAACATCTGTGACCAGCCACTGTGATGCTGAGAAGGGAGGGTGATCAGACAGGGCTCTGAAACCAAACCGGTTGGGAAACCCGGGGCATCTCACGTCAGCCTGGCACCTCATCCCATAGGAAGGACACCTCTTGTACAGGTTCTCATGAGGAGTAGTCAGCATGGATTCACCAAGGGGAGATCATGCTCGACCAATCTCATAGCCTTCTAAGATGTCATCACCAGCTGGGTCGATGGAGGGAGAGCAGTGGATGTCGTCTACCTTCACTTCAGCAAGGTTTTTGATACTGTCTCCCATGACATCCTGATAGCAAAGCTGAGAGAGTATGGGATAGATGAGTGGACAGTGAGGTGGGTTGAGAACTGGCTGTCAGACCGAGCTCAGAGGGTGGTGATCAGTGGAGCAGAGTCTGGCTGGAGACCTGTGACTAGCGGTGCTCCCCGGGGCTCGGTGTTGGGTCCAGTCCTGTTTAATATCTTCATCGACGACCTTAATGAGGGAACAGCATCCACCCTCAACATGTATGCTGATGATACAAAGCTGGGAGGGGTGACTGACACGCAGGAACAGTGTGCTGTCATTCAGTGAGACCTTGACAGGCTGGAAAGCTGGGCAAGGAGAAACCAAAAGAGGTTCAAGAAAAGCAAGTGTAGAGTCTTGCACCTGGGGAGGAATAACCGCTTGGATCAGTACAGGCTGGGGGTGAGTTGCTGGAGAAGAGCTCTGTGGAGAAGGACCTGGGGGTCCTGGTGGGTGACAGGTTGGCCATAAGCCAGCAGTGAGAGAGCCAATGGGATCCTGGGGAGCATCAGGAAGAGTGTGGCCAGCAGGTCGAAGGAGGTGATCCTCCCCCTCTACTCTTCCCTGGTCAGGCCCCACCTGGAGTACTGTGTCCAGTTCTGGGCTCCCTGGGATAAAAAAGACAGGGATCTCCTGGAGAGAGTCCAGAGAAGGGCTACGGAGATGACTAAGGGCCTGGAGTATCTCCCCTATGAGGAAAGGCTGAGTGAGCTGGGACAGTTCAGCCTGGAGAAGACTAAGGGGGGACCTTATTAATGTTTACAAATATCTTAAGTATGGGATGCAGGGGGAATTGGCCAGCCCCTTTTCAGTGATCTGTGCAGACAGGACAAGGGGCAATGGCTGCAAGTTAGGGCATAGGAAGTTCTGCACAAGCATGCGGAAGACCTTTTCCCCAGTGAGGGTGAGGGAGCCCTGGGACAGGCTGCCCAGGGGGTGTGGAGTCTCCGTCTCTGGAGATATTCAAGACCCATCTGGACACCGACCTGTGCAATATGAGCTGGGGGCCCTGCTTTGGCAGGGGTGTTGGCCCCAATGATCTCTCGAGGTCCCTTCCAACCCCGATGAGTCTATGATTCTCAAGCCTGTAGAAATCTCCTTTTCACACTTCTGGAAATCATCTGTCAGAAAAGGGCAGATTCACAAAAACCGCTGATGTCTACGTGCAGCTACCAGAGCCAGCAGCAAACTGCAGCCTGTAAACCTTCTGGAGGTAAAATTCATAATCCTAGGGAAAAAGAGAAGGCTTTCTGTCCCGTAAAAATAAACTTTTGTTTCGCAAATAAGCCAGCAGAGGGCATAGAAAGACTGCGGTAAGAAGCCCTCTGCTCCACTGCAGAAGTGACACAAGCCAAAATGCTCTGCGGTGCCCAGGCCCGGTGCATGGCCCTGAGCCAAGCAGGGAGGATCTCTCTGCCGGTAATAACCCTTAATCAAGTCTCTGGGTCCTAAAAACTCTCAACCGATGCCTGAACTATAAAGTCAGATGCATATTTTGCAACTTTTCCCCATGTCATTCCCAAAGCACGTATCGAATCCCCCACAAGCCCTATCCAAGGACACATCAGGTGTTTTGAAACCCTGATGGAAAAGCTGGAATTACAAAGTAGTCTATGTGGTATCACATCTTCCTTCCACCTAAGCACCATCTTAAGCTACTGGAAGTGGTCAAATACAGCTTCTGGGGCTATGCCTGACTCCCTGGAGCAGCATTCTCCCTGTTGGGATGCTGCATTGTTTTTAGAGGTGGGATGAGGATAATTCACTTCAGTGGGGACACGGAAAACAAAAACTTTATATAGTTTGCAGCTGTCCAAAGTCTATTAAAACCTCCTTATCATCTTTCAGTTCATTTCTCACATCTACCTCTCAGGCAGGCACTTTCATTCCAGAGTTGCAGCAGTGTGTATAGTGAAATCAGCAATTCATTTACCATCAACAATGTACTTTGACCTTTACCGTTGCTTCTGGGTCTTCAAAATGTTTTAACCCCCACTGTTTCACAAAAACTACAATTTGGGATGGGGTCTGAAAGCAACTAGGCAGGGGGACAGTTTGAGAACTAGGTGGTTTTCTACCTTTTTCTACCTTTCTATGGCTGCTCTCTAAAATGCTACTGCAATGCTATTTCCTTTACAGCATACAGAACAATTCCTATTGAGCTGTTACTTGCCTATGACATCACTCAGCTCCTGCCCAAAGTCATTACAATTTTAAAAGGCAAGATTAGGAAAGGAAGAAACAGGGGCATTGATCACTCAAGACTACAGCTAAACAGATTTGCTACACCGTTAGGACCAGTGCAAATGTGTGGGTCCCCAAAGTCCCACTTAGGTAGCATCCTTTGTGCTACATCAGCTTCAATCTCTTGTATCCTCTGAGAGCCTCAGTGAGAACTGGTGCTTTTGTGCTTTTTGTGGGACAGTGTGTGGGTTGTTCTGAAAGTATTTGCTTGAGCTAGTTCTGCTCTCCACTGCTAGCCCACTTTAAAACCACCAGAAGGCTCGCTTACAGCAGTTGACCAAGCCAAGCTATCCCACTTCAGCAGCACCTTCTCTCCACTTGTGGTTGAGCATTTCACTTGAATTACAAATCCTTCAGTTAATGCAGAGCAGCCTGGAGTGGAGACAGGAGGCCCAACAACTGTCTTGGGGAACAGGTGCCAGCAAGGAGCTGGATTTAGCCCTAAACCAGTAAGAGGCTGGAGTCTGCCACTACTGTCATGCTCAGACTGAAGTTATTCCTCTTGTATGTTTATTTTTGGTACAACGTTTCCGAGTGCCGCTCCCTGATGAGAGATAGGCAAGCAAATCCCTTGGGTGTCTCAGGACATTTGTTGCTGGAGCTCCTGGTGGACTCTCTCAGTCCACTCCCATCCAAAAGTATCCCTCCTTTACCCTCTTGACTGTTCTGGCTTTGATACTGCTGTCAGATCACTGTGTATTTCTAAATCTCTAGTCCCGAGCTGCTGGGATGCAGAAGGTGCTTTTCCAAACCAGGACAGGCTGTATGCTTTCCCTTCCATCCTGCTGCTGGTTCTGCCCAGTGAGGCAGCAGCAGGCCTTCCATGCAGCCGGAAGCCCGGAGGTCGTATTGCTATCGCCACACTCGACGGGAACTTGGGGGAGGTTTCCTGTCCGGTTATCTCAAGCACCATATTTAAGTTTCTTAGTAATGTTTGTAAGCTCCACCAGCTGAGCTGGACCTTACTGCATCTCCTGTTCACACAGCTGACCTGGAAAATCACTCAGATTTTGCCCAAAGAGTTCTGTGATTGGGCATGCATCCCTTGTCCTCAGCTAGCAGAGATGTGGCTGCTCTGGGAAAAGAGTGCTGATACTTTCCTCTGCTCTGCTCAATCCTTTCATGCCTCTGTTATCTTGGTCCTGCCCAGAATACTTCAGCTTGGTCCTTGTGAAGGGCTATCAAACCACAGCCCTCTCATTCAAACTCCTCCTAAAAACATTTCTTCCAGAGACCACAAGAAGCAACTAACCACTATTCACCCCACTCTGGCAGTGCCTGGAATTACAGTGTGCTGTCTTTATTTTTCTGTATTACACAAAATGGAACAGAAAAACAAATGCAGGAATAACAACAATGGCACTGCCCATTGTAGCTGGGAGTCAGAAGCTCAGATTTTTTAACCCCAGCATTTCTAATCTGCTGCCAATTTTCAAACACTTCCCCTCTTGGCTCAGAAGTTACAGTGACCCCTTTTCCAACAGGGAACAATGTCATCACCTCTGTAACATCCCTGGTCGCTCCAAGCCCAAAAGGAAAGGAGAAAGTTTCTTCATGAATTGACCAAATTTCCCTGTCTGGCATCTTAAAAAAACCCCAACCCAAAACCAGAAGAGGTTATCATTTCAGCCTCAGTGAATCAGCAGGGATCCAAAAGAAGACAGCTGGGCTTCATGCTGGGTCCTACGATGGTTTATCCACAAACCCACATCAATTCAACAACTGGCACAGAGTGAACAAGCCTGGCACAGACGACACAACCCCTACCACTCACAGGTTCCTGCTCCATGCAGAGATACACGTGTGCAGGTGCTACAGCTGAGAGGTCATGGGGGAGTCTGTCAGCTTCAGGAGGCCCTTTGTCATTCTGCACGTATGATTCCCTTATCACAGAATCACCAAATGGTAGCGGTTGGAAGGGACCTCCAGAGATCATCACATCCAACCCCCCTGCCAAACCTTAGGACAGGTTCCTTATCCATGGGACTTCTGAGGTTTCCTACTGTTAAGCTGGATAACAGGGATTTGCAATGCCCAGAACCTAGTCCAAAATGCAATGTCGATTTACACATTTTAACAACTTTAAGGCCTTTGAAAGGTTCCCATGTAACAAAGAGGACAGCACTGCCATAGTCAGAGCCAATTCCATTGCACACCTTTCACTTTGGGATGTTAAATACCCAGTCCTAAGGGCTATGTCATTCCGTGCAGGGACAGACACCAGGCAGCTTAGCTCTGACCAGACCCCTGCTCAGTGTGTCATCACATTAGGAATTCCTGTTCTTTTGCTGTGTGACTGACTGGTATCCTAGATGCTGTGTTGTAACCAGCATCACCCAGTAAAAAAAAATCAGTGACCACCAAACCTACTACTTGTTTAGGTAAGAAAACACAAGGGCCATAGTGCAATTGCTGAATGCCTTTTGTCCATGGCATGCTTGTCAAAAGCACACTTCTGAGTTTTTACTTCTTTTTGCAGAGAGGGAAAAAAACTAAAGGCAGTGCCTAGACATGCTGCTGCTCCAGCCTTCTTCTGGAGGCACCAAGTACAAATCAACAACTAAGGGGTTGTAGCAAGAGCAACCCCAGGGGTTTACTCTAATAGCTCAGGGATATACCAGGTAACGGACTCCTGCTGGACTAATATAAAAGCTGTACCTACTGCCATCATTCATGTAACAGTGTACTTAACAGCAAACTCCAACGAAGGCTATATAGAAAAGTTTCTGAGTTCACACCATCCTCACAGGTTGCATACCAGTATGGTCTTACTGACAACTTCCCAGTAAAGTTTAATCATACCTTTCCGTTTTTGAGCCGTCCAGAGGAGACAATCCTAGAGACGTGCACTTGGAACGGCCGACACTCCTTGCTACAGTTGAACTGTTCCCCTTTGTCCATTATCTCTACAGAGTTTTGTTCTATAAATGAAGTGGTTCCACGCTTTTTAATGCAGCAGTCAGTTTGCTCTAAAACCTGTCCTTTTACTGTTGTGCATTTAAAAAAAGTCACTACAGAAAAGTCAACATCAGCAACTGAAGAACAGCCCAGGCCCACGGCATCCAAATTATTCACAGAAAGATCTTGAGAACATGGCAGGTCTCTGGCTGCTACCTGTGTCTTCTCCAGAGTACTGCCAGTGGCCTGAGACTCTTTAGTCAGGGTCATCTGTGGAATTTGGATCAGAGCCTCAGTCACAGCAGAAAAGTCACCAGCAGCAGCTGGAGAACAGCCCGAATCACAGGTATCCAGAGTATGCAGAGGAAGATCCTGAGAACTTGGCAGGTCCTTGCCCTGTGTCTTCTCCAGAGCACTGTCAGTCCGTAGCTCACCTCTAGACAAGTCTTGCAAAGGCAGCTCAGGATTTCTCAAGTCCTGCATATTCAGTTCTGTCTTTGACAGCTCCTGAGCTACTGATGGAGACAGATCCACATCTTTAGCAACAACCGGAGCACAAGCCATATCCTCAGTATCGAGTTTGGTCAGGGCTGTCTGTGGAAGGGGGATCAGAGCCTCAGCCACCATAGAAAAGTCACCATCAGCAGCTGGAGAACTGCCCAGGTCTGCAGCACCCAGGTTATTCACAGGAAGACCTTGAGAATACGGTAAGTCCCTGCCCACAACTTGTGTCTTCTCCAGAGCACTCCCAGTGCCTTGACTCCCCAGCTCACCTCTAGACAAGTCTTGCAAAGGCAGCTCAGGATCTGTCAACTCCTGTATATCCAGTTCTGTCTTTGACAGCTCCTGAGCCACTGCTGGAGACAGATCCACGTCCTCAGCAACTGCTGGAGCACCAGCCATGTCCTCAGTATTGGATTGAGTCAGCATTGTCTGTGGAAGGTGGATCAGAGCCTCAGTCACCGCAGAAAAGTCACCATCAGCAGCTGGAGAACGGCTCAGTTCCACAGTGTCCAGATTATTCACAGGAAGACCTTGAGAATGTGGCAAGTCTGTGCTCACCACCTGTGCCTTCTCTGGAGTACTGACCGAATCTTCGATCTGTTTAGTCAGATTCGTCTGTGGAAAGTCAATCATTTCCTCAGAGGGGTGTTTAGTATTTAGCTCAGCAAAAGAGTCATCTGCAAGCTCTGGCAGGTGGGAAATGGATGGTTCTGGCCCAAAGGGAGGAAGTGATCTTTCATTAAATCTATCATTCTTGATGCCTGGGACAGAGGAACCAACGTGTTGTGACGCTTCAGTGGTTTTGCAATGCTGCGTGGGCTCCTTCCCCACCAAACTCTCAAAGCTCAGATTATCCCATGTGCCTGAATCTGGGGACTGCAGACACACTCCCACTGTGCAGAAGGCCCTTGCATTCTCGTTCTCGATAACCAAGCCCTCTTTGTGGGATGTAACATCCTGCCTCCAGCTTCGGAAACTCCGCTGAGGCCTTTTCTCATCAGGTGAAAATGCCCTTGAGGAGCCTCGCAGCTTCCGAGCTGCCTCAGCCACACTGGTTAAGAACCTCACAACACCCCCAAAGTGAGTGGCTTTGGTTGTACTGTTTGATTTTTTCCGCTGGCTGAGATTCTCCTCACACCTCGTATCAAAGTCAAAATAAGTAGAATGATCAGTTATATTTTCTAAATTCTGGAAATTGGTTTCAGCCCTTTGATCTGGAAGCTTTGAATTATCTTTGTTAGTTAATGAAATTCCTTTCAGATAGTTCCAGACATCAGAGCTTCTTCCTCTTCTGCTCTCCTGGGGAGGCACAGTACACCTCTTTTGATTGTCCCCTTCTGTAATTGCAGGAGTCTTAAAGTTTTCAAAATTCAAAGACTGGCTCTTTCTAGCTGGTATTCTATGGCAGTTACTGTCATTATCTTCACTGTGTAACCTGACACTGAAATCCCTGAGACATTTACTTTCATTGGCATCAATTTCAGAAATGCTGATATTCAGCTCGATGTCTTCAAAAGAAGAATCCAAATCATCAGTGTACCCCGCATACGAGTGGCGGGAGGGCCTCCGACCGTCACTCAGTTTCTTGACCCTGTAGACAGCTCTTTGCCCGCTGGGATGATGGTCCTCCTCAAGGTCACAAGCAACCTGTACTCTGGATGCTCTCAAATCCACATTCTTAGACACCTTGGAGGTCTTCCCCTTTTTTAACGGCCTTACCCTGTCCATGAAGGATGGTTTTTTTAATTCCGAGGCCTCAGAGGTAGCTCCCAGTAGAATCATGGACTGGGGTCTGTCTTTATTTGTAGAGAGTCCTTTCCTTCGTCTAACAAAATTCCAGATCCGGTTGCCCTTGGTTGTCTTCTTATACCTGGTTGCTTCTTCCCGTTCACTCGGGATTGCATCACTGGAGGTGCAGTGCTCAGCACCACAGACCTCCAACGCATCAGTACTCCCTTCCTCCATGTTTGCCTGGAAAATCTTGTTTGCATATCCATTTGGAGCTATCACAGGAGCAGTATGCCGGCAGCCCTCTATAACTTCCATCGCCACAACGTGCAAGCCAGTATCAGGGGTCAGGGATGCATTGTCTTCAGATTGCTCTCTTCATGAGACTTAAGAAAGAAAAAAAAAAGAACAAAGGAATGCAATTAGGAGCAGAATATTTTTTTAGAAGCTACATTTGCTTTAGTATCACAGGTAAAATCTTATCCCTGTGGCACCTGTGGCAGTGCTGTTTCTGCGATTGACTTCAGAGAGGCTGAAATTTTGCTCCCAAACCATCGAAGTTTTAAGGCAACTTAAATCTGATTTAAACGACTGAAGATTTAGTGACCACAAATAAACTTCCTGCATTAATAAAGTTACCACAAAGTATACGCAGAATACCACAAATCAGATCTGAGTCTTGCAAATCACTACGACTCTAAATACGTCAGAGTACATGACAGAGAGGAAAAGAGGAAATTACAGTAAAGCATCCCTGCGCATGTCACTGTCATCTTCACCAGCCCCATCTGCCAGGAACCAGCAATGCACTCTCAGTGAGTTCAGTCTCTTCAGGCAGGCATTCAAACAGAAGCCAGGATAAACCTTTTCCTGGAACCAATGCAATTCTGAGATACTACTTCAGAAAACTCACAGAATATCCAAGCCAGGTTTTCCTACCACAGATATGGCACCAGCACAGGACTCCCTGGCTGGAAGTAGATTGCTAAATAAACGCTGCTTGGCCACCACCCAACGCTACACAAAGTACACGTGTTCTCCTCAAGTGAGTTCCATCCTAAGTGAACAGAATTAAAACTACAAGTATCCCATATGCAACAGCAGTGGAAACCACACCAAACCCTTTATGGGAATACATTTGAACTGCTTATATAGATCCTAAAGCTTCCCTTCCAATGATGTAGCTCTGCCCTGCCTTGATGCTACAGCTTCATAGGATGGTCCTGGGTTCACTGTCTACCTTTGCAATATGCAAAGCTACATGCCAGGCACTAAATGGGGTGAAATTCCCTCAATTCCCAATTCTACTCTCAGGAACAAGAAGGGGTACAGCCCCAACACGATGGGTTTGACAATTGGAACTCTCCATTTTCCCCCGAGCAGAAGGAGAACAGACAGTCTCACTGCAGTGCTCAGACACAAAGGCATGAAGCTCCCTCCCACTGTCATCCATTTCACTCATAGTGCTCTACAAACAGTCCTTTATTAAAGCAGAAAATACACTCTATTTCTATTAAAATGAAGGTTATTAATGCAGCAGCTATTGCCCTGAACATCTCATGGACAAGGAAAGGCTCACCCTTGCATACAAATAGGCCTGATTCTACCTTGCCACCACGTCTATCTTCAATAACCTATCAGACTTCCACAGATGGCACCCAGGAATCAGAACACAGCCAAGTGAGGTTGAAAACCTTAACAGAAACAACTACTATTCTGCTTTTTTTATGAAAAACAGTCACCTGTTTTTCACTACAGCCATAACACAGGAGTTGTGCCAAGCATTTTTGGCACCCACAGTACTTGGATAGCAAAAATGAATGTTTGCTACTGCAGTGGGTTGACTATGGGCAGCTGCCAGATCTCCTCCCCACCGAAACAAACAGGCCAACCAGGAAAAACGGGGGGAAAGTAAGATGAAAAACCTCATGGGTTGACATAAAGATATGGGGATCCCTATCACACACAAAACAGACTCAACTTGGGGAAAATCAATTTAATTTATTGCAAATTAAAATTCAATTGGATGAGAAATAAAGATAAAACTAACACAATACCTTACCTCCACTCATCCCCCTTTTCCCATGGCTCAACTTCCCTCCTCCACTCCTGATGGCTCTGCCTCCCCTCTGAGGGGTGCAGGGGATGAGGAATTGGGAGAGGTATGGTCAGGACACAACAGCTCTTCTCTGCTGCTTCCTCCTCCTCACGCTTTTCCTGCACGGGGCCTCCCCAGGCCCCAATTCCTGTCAGGAGAACCTCCTCCTGCATGGGCCTCCACTGGCCCCGATGCCCCGATTCCTGTCAGGAGAACCTCCTCCTGCGTGGGGCCTACCCCAGCCCCGATTCCTGTCACGAGAACCTTCTCCCGCGTGGGGCCTCCCTCCACCCCCAATTCCTGTCAGGGAACGTCCCGCTGCTCCCATACCTCCTCCCTACCATCTTCACTGACCTCGGGGTTCACAGTGCTGTTTCTCACTTCTTTTTATCCCCACTCACTTTCCTCTGGTGTTTTTGCCATTTCTTAAACACGTTTCCAGAGAGGTGCTGCCAGAACTTGAGATAGGCTCTGCTCTGAGCTGTGGTGCAGCCACAGTGGAACAGGCCATGCCTGGCACTGGGCAGCCCTGCCTTTCCTCCCACCCCTCCAGTACCAACACCTCGCCAGATACACCCCCACACACAGCTACAAAACCCAACTGTTCACCACCAAATACATCCTGTAGAGTTACACACCCTAACTGTATAGCCATCATTTTCTGCACATGCCACCTTGCTCTGCTTTGGCCACCTCCTCCCACTGCCTTTCATACTCACCGGGATGTTTAAGAGACCCAGCTTCAGCACCACCTGCCACCCCTTAAACCCTTTAAAATTTAAACTTAAAATTTGTAGCACAAATTCACCCAGGAGCTGTATTGCCCTGGATTCACAGAGAGACCAAAAAAAAACTTTTGTTCCCAAAAAAACAAGGGTTTAGTGGGACTGTTCCTCCATCTGGTGCTCTAGGAGGAGATGGGCTCCTCACTGCCTGGGCTGTCACTCCGAGTCTGTGAGTTATTCACAGGCATCCCTGCTGCAATTTACAGAGTAACACATTTCATGGATTTGAGGGAGTAGAGAAAAAAAAAAAAGAGCATTTGAGTAGTTTGAAGTTGTGGAGCCAACTGGCAGCAAAAGACAAAAATCACAAAAGGTCCCTATTTTTTCTGTTTTCTCTTTCCAGTTTTATATTTTATTGGTTTTGGCTGCATGGATCCTGCATGAGGAAAGAAGATTCAAAGGGACCAGGCTTGGCTGCAAAGTCTTTAGAGGGATGCTACCATAGCGAGCAAGGCTATTTCTCATGTGTCAAGCAAAAGAGACTCTGGAACATGAGACAGATCCTGCACGCCCAGAAACACAGGGTGCAAGGGTGGCTTTAAAATTAAATACATGTATTTAACTTTTATAGAAGCAGCTTTAAAACAGACATAAATTAGCCAGACCTGAGTGCTCTAAGCAGACAGGACCATTGCTTGGTGGCTCCTCTTTGCCTTCTCTTCCACCCAGGCCTCACCTGTACCGCTCCTACTCTGAACCCATCACCTTTACTCTGACAAAGCTTTCCCTGGGGGGATAAATGGGATAGCAGGACACAGGCTGGTGCTCATATCGCCTTTTGATCAGCTGCTAGCAAATATTCCGTGTGAGTAAAGTACCTAGTTGCTGTCTAATTCACACCAATTAAGTCTGCAAGACTGCACACACTGAAATCTCTGGCTAGCCCTGGCAGGAACCAACTCACATTAGCACAGCTTCATTAGCACCCACGGTCCCAGCACCATCACCCAAAACAGATCCAACCCAAAGACTGGCACTGCCTCACTCAGAGCAAAGCCTCCCAGCCCCTGAACCAATTTCAGTCAGCTTCACCCAGTCTTCCCTGACCGGCTGCCAAAATCTGCTACCCTCCATCAACTCATACAGTCACTGAAACTCATGCCCACCACTGTACAAACACACAACAGCAGCATGCTTGTTAGAAGGTTACACTTTTAATCAGCAAAAAGGTGACCTTTCAATCAAATCAAACCACACAAGCTCAGGGTCATCAAGACCCACAGTGACAAAATAAAAAGTATGAAGAATAGCCATGAGAGTATCTGATGAACCATTGCTTGTCTTTCTGTGGAAGAAGGAGGTTCTGAAGAAATACTTTGAACACATTTTTGAGAAGACATATTAGCCAGAACACTACAACAGACAACCACCTTTGTATTTTTACCCTCCTTGGGCTGTAGGTGCAGTTGCAGATGTCAAGTCACAGCAAGTTACCACTTAGCAGCAAAGCTGCAGCTACCATCTCTACATACAGGGCTTTAACAACAGAAAACATGAGGTAATGCTATTACCTTATACCTCCTCCACTACCCTCTGAATTACCTCAAGTCCAAAGAGGGTGGCTCAGCCAAGTTGCTGTGGCTGGTGCCCTACAAAACACTCATCTCACCTGGCGAGGAAAATGGTTTCGTAAAACCACAGCTGTCACTCAAATCCTGAAAACTGCTCCAACTTACAGGAGCGACACTTGCTCCTACCCTGCGCTCTGCACAAGACCCTGCAGTTCTTCTCACTGTGCAAGCAGCAGCTCTTCACTCTGAAAATTCACCTTCCTTTTCAAGGTCACCGAGGTGAACAAATATGTCAGGATTGCACAAAATCCCAAACAAGCAGCACCAGGTGTGTTACACAAACACATGGATCTATGACAAGGAGAATCGATGGCCACAACCTCCCTTCCAAATGCTTTCCTTCGTTTGTTTTTTTTTTCCCCCCTCCTATTATCCAAATCTTTAAGAAACAACAAGGTACTTTGTATTTCCTTCATGATTGCATAACGTTTCCTTGGCAACAAGGCTTTTCTTGCATGATACAGGTGGGAGTAATAGCAATTTTGCTCCTTTTAAGTGTGATTTAGCAGACAGATACAAGAGCAGATATAACACCACAGGCCCAGGTAACACCCACGGAAGGTAACAGTTCCCACAGGACTGTCACAATTCACCATTCAGCATGACTGACGCTTTTCTTTTGCCATCTTTTACTTCTGTGCTGGCCCTTAAATGTACAGCTGGGCAATACCATGTCCCAACCCAGCACAGCTCCCTGCTGCCACCAGCCACTCCTGTCACGGTAGCTGGTGGTTTGCTCACCTGCCCTTGAACCAGGGGGAACGTTTATGAGTGTGAGCCGAGCTGGACGGGGAAACAACCCAACAGAAGAGACGCTGACTTTGATTTTCATCCAAAGGACCACAGGGAAGGAGGAAAGGGCAGAACTCCCTCCTTCCCAGCGTACTGCGTCTGGCTGGGATGGAGTTCTTCATAGCAGCTTCTACGGTGCTGTGTTTTTGATTTGCGACCAAACAGTGCTTTTCACTGTTGCTGACCAGTGCTTGCACAGGGTCAAAGCCTTGTCTGTTTCTTACTCTGCCCTCTCAGTGAATCGATCAGTTGGGAGGGGACACAACCAGGCAGATGACCCACAATAACCACAGAACTATTCCGTGCCATACAATATCATCCTCAGCAATAACAAAGGAAAGGCTGCATTTAGAGAAGCTAAATCAGATTAAGAATCTTCTGCTCAGGTACTGTCTGGGCACCAGGCTACCCATGGGACATGGCGATGGATTGCCTTTGCATTACTTCTTTTTTCTTTCATCATTCATCCACTTCTCCTTTGCTTATTAAACATTTTTGGTCCCAAACCACAACTTTTCTTGCTTTTGCTCTCCCTTTCCTCTTCCCCCATCATGCTGGGGGAAAGGGCAGTGAGCAAGTGGCCCTGTGGTGCTTAGCAGCCTAACAGCACTAAGCCACAACCTTTCTGGCACCCACCGTGGGGCTCAAAGGGTTCAAGATAGCAACAGATGTGATTCATGGGTGCTAGATTCAATTTCCAGCTGTTATACCTGTTTAGTTAGTTGACTGGCTGCATGGATCATCACACTGGCACATCTATCTTGGGAGCTGACATGCACATGTTCCAGTGCTCGATCCCTTTTCTGCTGTTCATTAAGCTCTGGGGATTGTTAATGACTGTTCTCAGTATCTGCTGTTTGCGGCATTGTCTCTCCCTGTTTTGCTTTGCCTGGGAGAGTTATGGTAAAAGCACTAACCTTGAGCCTAATTGAGCACTCAGGTCCTACCTCGCTGCTCTCCCAGTACTTTTGAGAACCATCTCAGGGAGAAAAACAGTATTTTCCCCCTTTTCTCCTGAGACATGCTTTTTTTGAGAGAAGAAAGAACAGCACCTACTCATTCCTCCTCTCAAGGACAGGTCTTCAGAGCCTTCTTTGGGCCTCTCAGTTCCTTCCACATCCTCATGTAGCCAGACTGATGTACCAGTGCGTGCCGTGAGCCTGATCCTGATTTTGGTTACTGTTTGTAAGTTTAAACAGCTAATTGGGAATGTCAAAAGGGAACGTGCTCCAAGGCAACTGATCTCTGGGTGGCAGGGTGTACACCCAATAGGTGAGCTCAGGAAGATAAACCAAAAGGAAACCCAGGCATCCCCAGGCATCTCGGGACTCTGGAGAACAGCATATTCCAAGTCAGATGTGACCTGAAAGAACAGCTATTGCAACTGGGGCCCCAGAGAGCACCAAGCCTCTGGAGAGATCAGAAAGGAAACTGATGGTGCGGGAGCCCTCGTTCAGGGCAGTCTGGGCAGGATACGCTCTCCACCACAGAGCCCCTGGCAGAAAGCACCTGGAGAGATCCGAGGCTGAGCTCTGGGATTTTGGAGCCAGGCTACACAGGGTCTGAGCCTTGCTACACCCCGACTGCAAAGGCGATACTAGCAGCATATAAGGGGGTTTCAAGCCCCATCAGATGTTGTATGCACAAAAGCCCAGCTCCTCTTGGCACTGCGACTACCTGTGCCATGCTGGATCTTCAAAGGACAAGATCCACTCCTGCTGCAGAGCAGTGACTGGAGACACCCTTCCGAGGCTCTCCAACCCCCTCCCTCACCTTTCCACAGTGCTAAATTTGCTTCAAAACCCACTGGCCGCCCCCAGCATCACACAACACTGCAGACTGTGCTAAAGGCCCGGGGACTGCACAGCAAGGGCGCCAGCAGCCTTGCAAGGCAGCAGCCGGAGCTGGAATGTACGGAGGGCCCCCGGGGACACAATCTTCCACTCAGCTCTTCCTCTGCGGAATACAAAATAACAAAGAAGAAGGAGCCTTTGGCCATTGTTTTTCGGGGAAGGGGGGTGATGGGGAGAGGGCAAGCGGCGCAGCCTGCCAGAAGGCATGGCTGAGCTAAGGAAGTCCTGCCTGGGCTTCAGTGTATCCGCTCCTCTCCAGGAGGGGCGGGGGGAGGCAGGAAGGAGAGAAAATATAGAACAAATGATCATATAACCCTTGAGAGAAACCTGTCTGCTCTCGGAGAGTGTATTTAGCCCAAGCATGCAGCGCCTCTTGCTACACAAAAGAAAAAGAGGAAAGAAAACCCCGCCAGTTCTTCCGTTACCATGTTCTACCACCAAAAAAAAAATGGGAGGAAACAGATGTTAAGCTCTCCAGCATCAGGAAATTATCTCTTTCATGAGGGTACAGTTACTTCAGTGTATTTAGGTCAAATAAATAGGGAGAGAATCGTTACTTCTCCCCTTTTATGTTATGTCTCAGCAGACGTTTCAGCATCTCTCGGTGCTGCTCCAAAGGACCAACCACAAAGTCATGTTCACATGTTCACACCACACTCCCAGATGATGCAGGCAGGACCCAGCCATGCTCGAGCAGATCACCACCAGCAGAACCCCACTTCACAACCGCCCACACCACGAGTTGCTGCAGCCCCTACAAAAATTCAGCATCTCTTATTTATGGGACAAGGACGGTTCACTGCTGAGGCACAGCAGCACTGCAGCTTGCAGCCTAGTTGTTTTTAGAGGTGGAAGGAGCACAGAGACTTGGGTGAAACATCTGCAAAAGGGATCTCCAGGCCATTCGCAAGCGCAGTTACGGCTTTCCGGTGCTGGGTTCCCCAAGGAGCACTGAGCAAGTGCCCATAGGAAGCGACCATAGAATTTAACTAGCATCCTACATGCTCTGCAAAATAAGTTACACGGGAAGTTAAACCCCATCATTAGGGGCAGGAGGCAGACAGGAGAGCAGTTTGAATCCCTTTCCAGTCGGGATTGGACAGACCCTCCCAAAACACTTGAGTTTTCAGTGGCAGAAGGGAATCTGCAGCAATGGTCTCACTCCATCTGAGGGCAGCCCACCAGACCAGTTAATACTGGCAAAGACACCACCTTCCCTCTGGCAGCATGCATCTGTCCAGCACAGTTTGCACTGGTTTATGCCAAAGCTTTTACAGTACTGGAACCACGTTTGTGTTTCTGTTGATTCAGTATTCACCGGGCAGACAGATGGATGCACAGACAGATAGCTCCATCCCTGTATTCACAAAGACGGAACTCAAAACTTTGGTTTGAGTACACCAGTTCACTCATGTATAATTTAAACATTACTTCCTTCCCATTTGAGGGAGCTTTAGAGTTTGGGAGATGGCTAAACACAATGAAAGTAGAGCAGGAGACTCATTTTGCCTGCGGCTGAGGGAGAGAGTGAGTTGCTCAGCTTCATTCAGATAAACTGGACTTGTGCTGGTGCTGCCAGGGGAGGGACCAGCTCACCGCAAACACACAGGGCTTCACAACGGGGCTTGGTGGGCCTGAAGAAATAGCGTGACGGTGCAGAGAGGTGCCAGGCAGCTTACCAGGGTAGCAGTACTTGACTCTGCATCATGCTGAGCCTTAAAACCTTCCAATGCCTTTATATATGCAGTGCCTGCACAGAAAAGGGGGTAGAGCCATCAATTAGCTCTTCGTGCAAAACTGAGCAGGAAAAACCCGACAAGAGAAGAACAAAGGTATAAAAGCCCATGTTAACTGGAATCAAAAGATGAAGATGTAACAGATTAGTTCCTACTGAAGCTGAACTTCAGAGCAAGGCTCTACACAGAGCCCAGAAGGCTTTTGCACTGTACCAGCTGCTAACTGTTTCTCCAGATTCACCCAGCCAACCCATGTGCTGCAGAGCAGAATCTGCCCTTTGCCCATTCAGCCAGCATCGTGTTTACGGGAGACATCATCCCTTGCATGCTGCTTCACGTTTTCATAAGCCCTTTTTGGCAACTCTAAATTCTCTTGCAAATAGAACTAAGGTGAGTACCGAACAGATCCAAAAGGATGCTTTCACTGTTGCCATCCAGAACGCACAGGGACCCCCAACAAAACCAGGGAGCCTGAGAAAGGAGTGATCTCCCAGAACAAGGCTATGCTCTGATGCACAATAGCTGTTTTTTCCCCAATCTTCTCAGGTATTTGGCACTGCCTGTCACCATTATAGTACAGAAATATCTGCCGTTACATGTAGATTATTTAAGCTGTTCAGTAGTCAGTTGAAAGCAGTTAATTATACGTAAGAACATTTAATTACTACCCAGTAGCAGATGTAGGTACTCTAATACCACAGCACTGAGCTAAAATGCAACAACAGTACAGGCAGATTCAGGGGTCTACACCCATACACACCCCATTAGTGTCAACTCAACAGCGTGAAGCTGCAGGCTGTATCCTTCAGGAAGGAGGATGCTGGGAGGCAACGACTTCACAATGCTTGTGACATTGCTGGGCATTCCCAATTAGTCAATTTAGTAGAGATGCCTCAGGAACTTTATAGCCGCGACATTTCTCCCCAACCAACCCCTTAAAAATCCTTTCCTCCTCCAAAAATCCTTCAGTAAGAAAGCATAGCTGTTTGCAGGCTGAACAGAAATCAGTAGCCAGCATTTAATTGTTTATATCTTGAGACAAAGATAGTGTCTAAATAATTGTCTATTGTATCCCAGAGACAGTACAGGAAAGCTCTTCCCCTAGCAGGGAGCCTACAGGTCACACATGCTTCTGCCATAGCATTTGCTATAAATAATCTTCAGTTGAGCAAAGGTTTGCATTAGTTACAACGCTGAGTAAGGCAGGCACTGTGCTCCTATCGGTTTCAGCCATTAGCTCTCCCCAGAGAGTGCATATCCTACCCTATTGTTCCTGCTCAAACGTTTGAAAGAATTATTTTTTCCTTGCTTCTTTTGTTTGGGGAGTTTATTTATATTTCCTCTTTGACATGGAATTACTACTAGAAAAAATGAGTGCCATCTTACAAGGCAGCTCACCAATGCCTGTATTGAAATCAGGTGCGGAGGGTCGCATTTGTAGACCCATTGCCATAGTTACAGGACCTCACAACGTGTGCTTCTGTGTTAATGTATGTTCAGCTCAGGATCAGGAACAAAGAGCTGAGCGCCAACGATGGCCCCAAATTCACACATGCAGCAACCAGCTCTCACACATGTCCAAGAATTATTTCAGCATATTGCTCAGCAACACCCTGACATTACCCTGGCAATGTCAAAGGGCACCTCACACAGACTCAACTGCCTCCCTTGAAGCCCTGTTTCTATCTCCAGACAGGTAGAAAGTGACCCGTTCTTTTCAGGCAGGTATATGGGTGGGATTTCCCTGCGCTCTTTCTCCTTACAGCAGTTTGGACAGGAACCATGATTTCTTTCAGGTTCAAACAGGCCAAACCCATCACAGTGTCCAAGGAGGGGAATGTCAAAGCAACGACGCAGATGGGAGGGCTGCTCCCAGCTCTCATGAACAGGCTGCTAGGAACCAACCTGCCACACAGCCTTGCATTAGAGCACAGAAAAGCACGACAACCACCTCCCATAAACACAACCACCACGGCGTAACACTGGTCTCCAGTTTGCTCCCAGTTCCCCAAGCACTGACTCAGCCTAATTCATGAAGCGGAGCCTTTTTACCAAAAGGCAAGGTACAACCACGCCCTGAAATTGGCAGCACTTCTGAGATTGGAGCCCATCATATGGGGTGTACACGTCTGCTTTCAACAGCAAACTATTGCTTTAGGAATCCTCCACACTGCTTCTGACTAAAATCCACACGATTTCTGGTTATTTGATGTTCCAGAGCGGCCAGTGACACCTACTGGGTGTTCAGCCACTGCCATGCTCTAGGACATCTGACCTGGGGAGGCAGGTGACCTTGCACAAAATTGCCTTCAGACACATGAAAAACCCTATCTTGTGTTTCTAGAGAAGTGCCTGCTCTCTGGCTGGGGCTTTTCACCCCAGAGACACACAGAGCTTTTAGGGGTCTGACACCCACCTGCACCTTATTTTCACCTCACAAGGTAGGCACATGATCAAATGCAGGCACGCCCACCCCACACCCAGAACCTTCAAAAGTCACAAGGTGCCTCCTAGACATACAGACACCTTTCTCCTGCCTCTCCCCTTCAATAACAATGAAAAAGAATCCTTATGTGCACCCAGAGCCATCACACACTGGCCATGACCACACGGTTAGCCTGTGCTGGAACGTGCAGTGCTTGCTTTGCAGGGGCTCTCAACGGGTAGGTGATGTTTGGAGCTCAGTTTCGGTGGCAAAGTGTCTTCCTGCAGTCCAGCTCAGCCAGAGCCAGTCCCCAAATGCACATCTTAGAGCCCAAGACTTCCAAGCCTTAGCGTGGCAATGCAAGCCTGCCCTGCTGACCCAATGCAAACACTAAACCAAACAACTTTTAGGCAGGCACTGTGAGCACATCCCCTGTCTGGACCACTGCACAGTCTCACCAACACAGCTTTTCCCTGCAAAAGGGGCTGTCAGCTCACATTCCTCACGCACTGGGGCCCCGCTCGAGCCAGCCACACTCCACTGGGCGACAGCGGCAGCAGCCAGCTCTGAACATGGGGAAGCAACATCGGATTCAATTAGCATCATTACCGATGAGCTTTTTCATCTTCCAGCCATGCCCCCGCCGTGCACCCCGGGGGTGCGTGGGATGGAGCTGTGCTTGCACAGGTGGCCACACGGTTGTGTCTCCTCCACCCTCCCACCCTGCCCTCCCCAAGGATACACTTCCCCCTTTTTTAGGGTTAAAAACCCAGCTAAGCAGGAGCAGCTGAAGGCTCCCTTATTGCTATTTATGGAATAAAGCCTGAATCTTTTAAATGAGAATTTAGGAATCCTGTTCCAAGCATTAGGCATCTTTTTATCTAATCCTCTTCTGTATCTTGTTACATCTCTCCAGTAACTTCTCTTCAACAGCAAGTGAATTTATTGCTATGGGTGGCAAGGGACTAAACAGAAAGCATAAACAGGAGAGGACAGGACCAGTCATGCTGAAAGTGCCCATCGCATCCCCTCTGACAGTGTATCTCCCCACCTCCAAGGATGAGCCCAGAACACTTACATCTTCACCCGTGCTATAAGAGCACAGACAGTTTGGGAACACGTGCAGGCAACATCTAGCTTGTGAAGGAATTGCTCAGCGCGTATAAAAACCTGACACACTGATTTGCCAGTTCACGTCACACAAACCCAAATTCTTTCTTTGTTAGCGCATTTGGCTAACACGGAGCAGCAGTGACACCCTTGCCATGGCTTGGGAAGGCTCTAGACCTCCACAGCAGCAGGCCACAGGCAAGCCAGCATCAGGCTGCAAATAGAGCAGCACCCCTTGGCAAAGGCAAGCACATATATTTCTGCGAGGACATGTACCCCGTTGGAGGCACGGGACCAGCCCACATGCAGTGAGCCAAGACACTCTGCCTCGTGTTTTCCCCATGATTCAGTTCAAATCCCGCTCACAGCTGGTGCAGGAGCTGCAGAAACTCCCACGCTGGTGCTCGACCTGCCCGCACAGGCAGGGCAGGGCAGGCCCTGGCTCCAGCTTACTGGTGCTGCCAGGGTTTGCAAAATCTGCTGAATTTTCTGGATGTTATTCCAGCTTTGCGTCTTACTTGGCTGGAGCTAGCACTCAGTACAGAGGCAAAACCACCTTGGCTTACAAGCCCTACGCTGGATCTTTGCTACGTGCTGACATGTTTCCTTCCTGTAGTAAAATGAACAGTCTCTCCCATACATAGGCTACATCACTACCTCGAAATAAAGATCTTTAAGGAGCCAACGCTTCCTGTCCATCCCACTTGAGAAGCATCAAAAGAGCGCTCTGAACTGTGGTCATACCCAACTATTTGGCACACGGGCTGCGAAACACCAGCGGACCTCAGGATGAAGATGGTAAATATTTTGAACAGGTTCCCAGTCCCAGTAACAGCACCTTCCCACAACAACTGTGATTCACCATTCCCGTCATAGGCGTGGAAAAAATGACCCCTTCTTCCTTCAGAGGAGACAAAAGAAGCACTTAAGAAAAAGTGCTTAAGAATATGGGCTTGTCCAACAGAAAACCTAAGTAAAGCTCAGCTCCCACAGAAGCCAGAGGAATCGTCCATTTACTTTAATCACTCTCAGGCTTCTTCTTGCCTGTCTTCAAGCATGTGCTCCCTCTCCCCAGAGCAGCATGCGAACAACGGCGAGGGCCCAGTGGATGGCAGGGAAGCCGGCGCTGGCATGAGCAGAACAGCACCTATTTCACAACTACTCACAGCAAGAAAATCAAGAAAGCCGACGCAGTCAGCATGCCAAAAATAACCTCCCCAAAAGACACAGTGATTGGGAAGGGTTGCAAGGAGCTACCCTTGGCACACATGGGCAGGCGGGTCCTTTGGTCCTGACAGCGTCAGCTGGGGGTGTGGATACAGGAACGCACATCAGGCAGGGACTGGTGACGAAGGGAAGTCAGGAATGAGGCAGCAGGGGAAGCACCAGGTACCCAATTAAACCCATCTTTTTGATCCTCACATGAAAGGCACATGCCCACGTTCAGTTTGTTTTCAACCCCAAAAGGAGATAGCGTTGAACTTTCTTCCCAAGCTTCACCGCCTCGTCCTATCTTTGGGAAGGGGGACTCTGACTCCCTGCTTCCCCAGCCTCAATGCTGGATGGATGTAATAGCAAGGGGCAAGGGAAGAGATAAATTAAACAAGCATCTAATTTGGGAGCTGGGTTATATTCTGAATATGAAGTTCTGACCCATCGTTACAGCAACGTGGCTCCATAACCTCCAGGCCACATCCGGCTGTCATTTATCCAGCACCAAACATGCTCTTCCCCCTGCCCTCATAGCTAGGAAGGCTAGAAATCTCAGTTTCAGGCATGTGAAGCTGAACTCCAGCTCGTTACCACCAGCAAAAAGAAATGACAGATTAATAGAGTTCCAAAGGATACTTTGCTTCACTCTTTGCACAAGATCTTGTCTCAGATCACTACTTCTCTAGAAACCCTCCTGAAGGCTCAGGAAATGCTCGCAGACACCCCGGCTCCCACCCAGCCACGTCCCAGCCGCCGGGGAGGAAGGTTGCACCTTTAGCATAAAAATCAGATTTCCCACTTACATGCTCAAACATGCATTTAGGTGCCTAAGCTCAAATTAGGGATCTCAATATTCATCCTTGCAATGTATTTATCTTCATGGGGCTGAGGGGATGTCAAGAACCAGGGAAACGCGGCACGGAGGCATTTCTCCAGCACCACCAGACAGCCAGGGTCTCCAAAGAAAATTCAGTGGCTCCTTCCTGCTCCCAGCAGAAGGTGAACCTGCTTTCCCGAGTGTGTCTGAAGGAAGACGGGCAATGCTTTTGCTTTCCTGACCAGTGTCCCAAGGAGTACACAGCAATAGGGTCTGTGTCCCCTGGCGACAGCACTGCCCAGATCCATGGAGCTATCCTGTGGCAAAGCTCTTCCCTCCAGAAATCCACTTTCTTGGGTTGTCAACTCTCTCTTATTGAATATGTTTACACTAAAGCTGTAAATAAAGGTGAAACTTTCCAGGAATCAAAGCAAGGTGCCTGGAAAGATTATAGAGTAATTATTACTCAGAAAGTTCAAGCCTGAAACCATATGAATAGACTCCCTATACTTATTGTACACGGTCTATGCGGCATTGCCCTAATTCTTTCTGGGTACAAAACCCACTGATTACAATCAGAGGAGCATTAAGGAGTAAAAACATGCCAGCTTGGATCACACAGGGCTTCCCTATAACCCACTGCTTCGTCCTACATGCTGGGCAAGGACAAATGCTTCGGATGAAGGAGGCAAGAACTTCATTAATGAGCAACTACGGAATAATCTGTGCCTTGGAGAAAATTGCTTCTATGTCAAACATGGGTTGGCTTATGCCCTGAAATGTATTTATTTACTTCCCTTTTATACAACCATTTCAACCCAATGCAACTCATTATCTTCATAAAAGCTTATTAAACCACTTGGCTTTAACTTAGTGTGCCAAGAAGTCGCAGGGACCAATTACACACCAGAGAGAGGCCAGAAGGGCGATGCCTGCCCATTACAGGCACTGCTGTAGCATCCCAGAGCCGGAAAACATCAACCCCTGCAGAGCCAGAAGCAAAGACATGGCTAATGCTCCAGTAGATCACTTCCACAAGGATCCCTGTTTGCAAGCACCAGCATACCTGGTGCAGTTCACAGCATCCGGCCTGGGCAGGGCATCCCACTGGATCGCTCAGCCGAGGAACTGTCCACCTTTCCTGCTTGCACAACAGCCCACACACTCAGATGTTTGCTCGTTGGCATCGGGCTTCCAGAGCCCCCTTTTCTCTTGCCTCACCAACACGCTGCCTTTGCTGCTGGCAGTGGGAAGCACTCTACACAGCCTGGGTACCACTGGGCATGAAGCGGTGCTCACGGCAGAAGTTGCCACTGGGCTAATGAGGTGATGGAAAGAGCAGACAACCTGTAATGTCATCATGCTCCATAATTAAAACAAAGCTGCTCTGTAGCCAAACGTTTCTTACCCAAGCCCTTCTGCAGCACCGTCTTTCTACTTTCCTTGCATCCGTGTCACAGGGTAACTGCGCCAGAGAAGCTGTTCCAGGCGCACATCCCCCCAGACCTTGCCACAGGACTGCCCTGCCACCATTGCTCAAAAGGGCATCACCTCACCTAACAACTAATGGACTCTTTTCCTGTTTTCCCTTCCCATTCAGCCTAGGAATGGGAGCTGAGCCCACTCACTTGAGTTGAATTGTTCCACGGTGGCGAGAGCTCCAGCACTGCGTTTGCAATCAGAGACCTGAAACAGTTTCTTTATCATAAGGAAATGTGGCTGATCCCACACGGCCCGTGCAGGATCCCAGCAAACTTTCTTGTGGGTCTGCTTCAGGGTGAGTTTGTTCACTCAAAAGGAATTAAAAACCACACAGAAGGGGGATTAAGATCCACCTTCATCCCCAGTAGAGTATTTAAGGTGTGGCATTAAAAAAAAAATAATCTTCCTTTGCAGGAGTGGAATCCCAACACAGCAGCAAGAGTGTCTCCTTGCTACCCAGCTGAGAAAGCTCTTCATGAAAGTAGTTCCCACACCTGTCGGGCTCTCCAGCTATTGACACTCCATTCCATTTTCCCAATTCTGACAGAATTTAGTGGGAAAAGAAAGGTATTCTGCTTTCTGGGGAGCATGAGGCAGCCAGGGAGGTCAGCAGTAAAACCTACTGCCGTCACCGCAGCATGCAGCAGCCTAGGGAGCAGGGCACTGCAGGATCCCATTCAACATCACACAGAACCACAGAATCACAGAGCGTTAGGGGTTGGAAGGGACCTTGAAAGATTATCTTGTCCAATCCCCTGCCAGAGCAGGATCACCTAGACTAAATCACACAGGAACACATCCAGGAGGGTTTGAATGTCTCCAGAGAAGGAGGCTCCACAGCCTCTCTGGGCAGCATGTTCCAGGGCTCCATCCCCCTCACAGTGAAAAAGTTCCTCCTTATATTCACATGGAGCTTCCTCTGCTTCAGCTTGCACCCACTCCCCTTTGTCCTTTCACTGGGAAACATTGGGAAACAAGTGAGGGGGCAACATGAAGTCAGTTGAAGCCACCAGGTCTGAGCCAGGGACGTGACGAGACATAGGGCACTCTCCCAGCTCCAGTCCAAGTCCAAACATAGCCCCACATTGTTTCAGCCTCCACTTCAATGTATCTTAACACAGCACTGTCTTCAAGCCCAAAGTCCTGGCCATCATGCAACCATCTCCTTTGTAACTGAAAAGATAATGCATGAGAAACACAGCCCAGAATGAACCCAATCCACGTGACTGTAGAGAGTCCCTACACAAACTATACTCAGATGTTCCTTTTATTATTCGATTATATGTAACTTTTAAATTTAGCTAAAGGACCATGGAAGAGTCACCTCAGGCATTGCTGCTCAAAGCTCCTAACTCGGACCTGGAGAGCCCCTGGGAGAAACCAGCTCCCTACAAAAGTCTCTTACTGCTCCGCTAAGACAGGAGGAGCAATAACAGGAAGAAATTGTTTTGGCAGGACCTACACCACATAAAGTAAACTCACCAGCCACTGTTGTATGAAACCTCACTGGAAAACACATGCAGCCACCCACCCCCGTGGCTGCAGACAGCATTCCCTCGGGTCCGGCGGACTCCCAGGCATCCGCCCCAGCCACACTCACCATTGCCTGCCCCATGGAGCCACACACGGTATGGTGTGAAAATGCTCAGAAGCCACCACTTTGTGCCCTACTTCTCCTGGCTCTCCCTGTTATCTACAAGAAGCCACTCGAGCGTAATGGCAGAGGGTCACCAAGGGACATAGCGCATGTAGCTTGCCTGCTCTCTTAATGCCAGAGTCTTTTTCAGCTCCAGTCTGCAGTGTAGAGATCAGAGCGTGGAGCAGAAGTTCAGGATGTGTTCTGCACCCAGGAACACTGCTGAGCTCCCTATGGCCAAAGGGCAAGATGGGAAGATGGTAATAGGCTCTGGGGATGGTGCTTTTGCTCGCTGACGAGCACACTTCCAGTGCAAACCAAGCTCCTTGCACTGCTCAGAAACCCTGTGGATGCTCTCTTCCTCCTCCTCACTCTCCTCTGTGCTGCCCCAGCTCAACCAGGACCCTGGTGCCACCCTCCAGGCACCCAGCTCGCAGCATCCTCTACACCAGAGTGGGCAAAGGAGGCCAGGCACTGCCACGGTGCCACCCAACACCAACCACTTGGCTGCAGCTGAGAGCCTGGAGGCTCTGCGACTGCACGGCTTGGGCCAGACGTGTGACTTCATACCACTTCAGCTAAACAATTCCAGGGCTGAGGACAGACACTCACATCAGTGGCATTGTTTTTACACACAATAGGCAGTTCTTATACCCACAAATGGAACGGGACAATATTAAACTGATTAACAGTTCTCTCAAACAAGTCTCTGAGTGTACAAGAGGCCTCCAGCAGACAATGTCAACCCAGTTTCAGTGGGACAGCATCAGCTGCTACCCCGCGCCAGCCCGGCGTAAGAGGAGCAGCAAGAGTGAATAAACTACAGCTGCTCCCAGCGTGGCTTGTTCAGATGAGGGACACAGGACGGCTGCCGCCAGGCTCCCCATCCCTCTGCCAGGCACGCGCCTTGCTCTGCTCATCACCGTAGTGTCAGAGAAGCCTTTTAGCTCTCTTTCTCATGCCAGCACACAGCAGCAGCAGCTACCCTGTTTCCCCAAATCCAGCAGACCCCCTCAAACCAAAGCTGGTGTCTATCATCCTGAAGATACCAGCAGCCTGCTGCAGCAGTGAAGGCGCCGGCACGCATGTCCTGCAGCCTCACCAGCCAGCTGTTAGACCCAAAGGGGCTCACCTCCTCACCTGTGCGTGCTGGCAGCTGGACCAAGACAAGCCTCCGGCACCAAATTCCCCCCCAAGATGCTGGCAGCTCCGTGCTCGGAGGGGCTGCCTGCCTGTGCAGGCTCTCCCGGGGTTTACTGGGGCAGCTAAAGCTCAGCTCTTGGGGAGCAGCATTTGCAAAATCCCATGGAGCTTCCATGTTTCAGTCCACCCCAGCACACAGTGGCAGAGGAATGTCACACACATGGCTTCACTCTTTACACCTGCCCCAGTTTGGTATTTTCCCTCTTTCAGGATAGCAGCCAAAAGGAACTGAAACACCCAGCAAGGGGAGAAGTCGAGGGCCTGGGCAGGCAAGCGGCTGTCCCCACAGTGAGAGCAAGTGTGGCTGGGACAGCAGAGCTTTCGAATCGTCTTGCTATTGCCGGTGGACAAGTCGTAACCAGAACATCACACGCAGCCCCGCGTGGGGGCCTGCGGTGCACACGGGTGAGGAACAGTGTTTTGCAACGCGAACAGCACAGCCTGGGAAGTACAGCTATCACTGCCAACCATCTAAGCCACAGACATTAGTGGAGGGAGAAAAGCCCAAAGCAAAAGCACACACAGGCAGTGTGGCGTTCACTCCAGCATCCAGATAAGCAGCTGAGGCACAGACAGGTTAATAGGCAGCCCTGGTCGTGCCACAAGACTGTGGCAGACAAGAACAGAGTCTGCCACGTGCTGTACCTGCCTATTTATGCCTGCGCAACCCAGGTCACACTTTTTGGCATCTCAAAGGCAAGGTTTTGCTGGGTTTCTGTATCTCCCCCACACCTGTATAACGTTTCTTTTGCACCACCTAACACACCTGCTATACGTCACCCACAAGCAGAAGCAGGTTAAGCAGCAAAAAGCTGCAAACTGTGATGAGGGACCATGCCCTGACTCCAATTTCATTCCACATTTTCCTTAACCCTGAGGATTCCCATGAAAAACCAGAGCCGGGAGTTGGAGCAGAAACACAGGGATGTGGGCTAAGCATGAACTCTGCCCAAAACCAGCTCCAAGCTCCGCCAGCAGCCCGGGATACTTTGCAACATCCTTTAAACACAGTGAGACATTTTAGGATGTGAGCAAGACCGAATCCTGCTCTTACCCCAAACAATAGGCTCTGCAATAATGGTGCAACCAGAATTTCCTGTGCGGCGGCGCGCGCCAGCTCCTGGGAGAAAATGCCATGGGAAAGCTCTGCCACAAGAAAAGCCGCTTCGCAGTGCTGGGGCAGCTCCTCCAGGCTCCTGGGGACACTGTTTTTGCAGCAAGCAAAGCACTGCGACCAAGTCCAGGCCGGGAAGCAGGCAAAACCACACCAGCGGCTCCCAACAAAAGCCATCCAGCCTGGGAATGGCTGTGGATAATTCATTATCACAGGGAGCCTTTTGCAACATCTGGACACAGCTTGCTCTCATGGGTATTTCACTATCCTGCGCAGTCCTTGTGAAGACATCAGGTTGGAGTGGATTATGATTTGGAAGGCTTTGGCCTCAGTTCAGCTGGGGCAAACCTGCACAACATCGCTGCTCTCATGGTGCAGGAAGCTCAGGAGCTGGGCTGGCCCAGTGCATCTCTCCAGTAAGGCACCTGGTCCACAGCTGGCTCGGGCCCCAGCAAATAAAGAGCCATCATCATTGGCACTGCATCAGACACAGAGAGGTGGCAACTGCATTCAACATACTCCGGTTGAAGCTTCTACCGAGAACAAGGGATCAAAACAGCCTAGCATCCCAAACACAAAGAAAAGCAACTTAAAAACTCCTACAGCAAAACAGAAACTGCGGCTTCCACAGCTCTGTTGGGCTCAAGGATTTGAGGAGAGATGGGGAGAATTCAGTGGAACCAGAAAGGACTAAACCCTTCTCCACACTCAAGAGATTTTTGCCTTTCCATCTGACAGCACAGTGCAAGAGCTACAGACCTGAGGCTGCAAACGCTGAGTGCTTGGGCTCTGCTGCTGTCCCCTCCTCAGTCCTGGGGCCTCTGACCATCCTCCTCAGCTGCAGGAGAGGCTGTATCCAGTGCATGACACAGGGTGGAGGACCACCACACTCCAAAGTCTCATCGTTACCACCTCTTTAGCTCCACTTGTGACACTCCTCATCAAACCTTGGTGTCATTCAGTTTTCTATGGTCTTTTTCAAAGAGGGGCAGAAACCATTTTTATACAGTCTTTTGGCCCTAAATTTAGTTATTTGCCTAAAGCATCTATAGCAAAATATGGAAAACAGAAGCATCTTCTTTTATGTCCAGGAGCACCTGCCCTTACACTGCACAGCATCAGTCCAGAAGTCCCTTATCCTGGACATGCAGAGAGCACAGCACTTGCTGCAAGAAGAAAAAGGACAGAAAGCAGGTGATGGCACCTACGCCTGGGTTAGCAGCAACCCCAAATAATTTGGGATGCTTCAGGATACCCCTCAGAACTAACCCAACTGGCATGTCCCTTACTGCTGGATTTTGCAACAATTTGTGCTGTATATGTGCTAAGCACATCAGTACGGGCTGCTTAGAGACCTGGCACTGGGATCTTCACTGAGAGACAGCAAAAAGACCAATTTTCAAGGAAAAGCTGTACACCCAGCAGTTGGCATGATGAACAGGAGAGCAGTAAAGCAGAAGCAAGGTTTTTTCAACCCCTCCTTCAACCAGCTCACCTAACATCGCTGTCTTGTTCTCCCTAGCTATCAGGAGGGGATGAGAGGTGACACACAGCAGCTCCCACCAGCCAAGGTTGCAGCAGAGTGCCCCAAAGGGCAGGACTGTCCCCCACCAGCACGGGGAGGGGACAACAGAAAAACCCTCGAGAAGTATCTTACAAATAGATGCACCTTCAGCAGATAAAGCTTTAAAGCCAAAGAAAACAAAGCCATGATCTCAAGATTAAGGAGGGCAGCTTTGGGGTGGGGACAGATGAGGACAGAGATGGCATGGCCAGAGAGCACGGGCTGGCTGGGACCCCAGATCTGACACATACCCCACACAAGAAAACCAACCTCCAGAGCCCAAGCAGAGCTCCTTCTTGTTTCCACAGGGAAGGACCAGCTTTACAGCCGAGTGCCCGACTTGGGTCAGGATAAGCAAGAGGCAGCTCTGCACCTTGTTCAGACAAAGAGAGATGCGGAACCAGATGGGCCGATACCCTCTTCCTGGAAGAGTGGAGGAACCATGTGCAGCAACCTCAGAGCAGCCTGAAGCTCTCGGGCATCAACCTACAGCAAGAAAAGCCGTGTACTGGGAGATAGCTGGAGGGGCTTTTAAGCGACTTCACTGGAGGAAAGAAATCATCCAATGCCACTCCATGATTTCTTATTTTAATGATCACCCGCTGGCGGCAGCGAGACAGGTAACTGCTCTCCCTGCACTCAGCTCTCCACAAAATCCACCCTCTAGCGTGTAGGTGCCCAGTAATTTGGTTACACCATTTAGGCACCAGGGAACCCTTCTTCCCGGAAAGGCTGTGGTTTCCAAACATGCATCACTGCTGCCTTAACTATCAAGCCAAGCTCACCCTGCCCGTGCTACTGAAATCTTCTCTGATGTCTGCAAAATGCCCCCTTCTGGCAAATCCTAACTCAGGTTTTTGAGTGTAGATGAAGAAAACTCTGATAAATCTGTCATTTAGCGGAAAACTAACGCTGTGTCCTGATGTCAGCACCAAACCCAGAAATAACCTCTGTTCCACAGTCACCTCCTGCCCGTTTGATGTAAGAAGGCCAAATACAACAAACCCTAAATAAAATTTGTTCGAAAAGCCCCACAAAAATCAAAGCAGGTGATGCTGAAACACAGCTGGCAAGAGGCCACTGGACATGACACACATCTGAATCCCTGGCTCATGGTGCTGGGCAGGAGCCTGGTCCATGGAGGAAGCCAGGCTGGGAACAGCACCACTCACACAGGTGGCTGAGCAACACCAGCACTCCTTTTGCTTATGGTTGCTCCTTCTATTTCTCCTGGGTTTTTTTTTTCCTCCTGTTATTTATGGCAGGCTTTGTTGTTGTTGGGTTTTTTTAAGCACAACAAAGTAATTTTATTAAATCAGCTAATATTATTGCAAAAATTGGGGAAGTCTCTGAGCTCACAAGACACGAACAAACAAGCAGAAGTAACTGGTCAAAGCGTAGCCAGGTTGCAGTAATTAACTGGGTGGTTTTCAGCTCCCGGCCTTGGATCCTGGGGATTCCCAAGACTATTTCTGAGAGGTCCTAGTAAAATAAGTCCAAAAGCAAACCCATTCTCAGGCTTCACCTGGAAGGTTCACAGGAGCCTGCAAGCCAAAAGGAATAAAAAAAAAAAAAACCACTGTGCAGGAGGCAGAGAGCAATTAGCACTCAGGAAAACAGGCAGTAACAGCAGTGGGAGAGCAGGAGACTCTGATGCTCATGGAATCATAGAATGGTTAGGGCTGGAAGGGACCTTAAAGATCAGCAAGTTACCAGGATGGAACCTGGGGAACCAGGATGGGAAGAAAGGACATTTGCAACAGGTATGGGATGAACCAAAAAAGGAGCCAAAAGCCAGAAAATCAACCCACTGCACCCATGCCTTTTGGTACCCAGGTCCAGTCACTGTTCCCAGACTGATCTTCTCAAGGCAGACCTTTCCCCAGTGCTTCCAACTTAACTCATCAGGATGCTCTCCCCAATGAGATGATGCATTTTCCCTTCCCCTGCTTGCACGTGTGCGATGCACCTGCTTCCTCCTCCTCCCACAAGCAGCTTCTGCCCTCAGCCCACCAGTGCCAAAGAGCTCACGTCTGCACAAGCAATGGCCACCGCCCAGAGCTCCAGTTTGTGAGCCCCACCAGCAGCTGAGGGAGCACCCGGGCTCTGGGACAGAGGAGAGCATGGCAGCAAGCTTGCTGCAGCTTCTCTGAATGATGGGGCCGATCCCAAGGCCCATCCTGCTCCATGTGCCCACCACAGAAAGCACCCAGATGCTGGTGACACAGGAGAACACGTGTTTTTGCTCTGAGTGGCTCTCATCATGTGTCCTCTGAGGATCCCAGGCAGCATGGCATACACCTCTCCCACCCCCCAGCACAACCACTCCATCAGTTCTCCTTAGAGGAACATGTAGAAATCAAACTAATTCATTCCAGCCATGCACAAAGGTGTGAACAGCATTCACACCACAGCAGGGCAAGGAGATGGCACCCACAGAAATCCAGCACTCCCAGTCCCTGGCTGGTCACTCAGGGACTGAACACTGCTGGCAGGGACTGAACACTGCTGGCAGGAGCCAGCGCCAGGAACTTGGGACACAAGAAGAGCAGCCCAAATGCCTCTGAGCAGGGTCTCCAGCAAAGCATCCACCTGGACAAGTTATCTTACTTCAAAAGACATACATCTGGCACTCTGAGGTGCCCCAAAGCCAGCCAGTGAAGATGCCATGGAGGGAGCGAGCAGCATTCCATAGGTATTTAAAGGGTTACAGTATGTTTAGACGCTGCTCGATGCATCACAGGCTGAGGTTTTCCTAACTTGTAGCCAACGGAGCCGCTAAGCCCCCCACATACGACTTCGGCACCACGGCCCGAGCTGGTTACTAAACAGAGCTGATGCTGGCAGCGCTCAGGGGAAGGCGTCGAGCCCCATCTTACAATAAACGGCCAGGGAGCAGCAGGGAGGTTTATATTGGCTGTTAATCCCCGTATTCTGAACTATCTCACCTAATAAACGTTCAGGCACAAAACAAAACCACACAGGTGGAGATCCCGACACCTAAGAAGCACCCTCCAGCCAGGCTCTGTAAACACATGAGTAAGACTTTCTCGCTGGGGTTGCCCCATCAAGCTTCCCCAGGACTACTAAAAACCAGTAAGGACTGAACCCTCCCAACCGAAAAACAGCTGCCTCGGCCGAAAGAAATACTCTCCTGGGCTCAAACATACTCTGAACCAGCCTGGGGGAGTAATGACCCGGTTCTGAGGCGGTTCACGGGAGCGTAAACCCGGCATAAACTACTGAAATCTGGATCCTACACGGCTGGGGGTAAAACCAGGCTGCGGTCAGAATTGGGCCCCCCGGCAGCAGCTGCCCAGCTCAGCCCCAACTGGAACTTCCTCAGCAGCGCAAGGAAAACAAACCCCGAAGCCAACAAAGAGATGTTTCCATTACACAGAGGCTTTATCGAACCTAACGTGAGCCTCGCAGCTTCGGGCTCATACCGGGGGCCGGGGTGGGGGGTTGGGGAGGGTTGTCCTGCAGGTACCTGCGCAGGGGGTGACTCGTATTTAGCAGAACACGGAGGAAAACGATGCGACCTTCTTGCCCCGAGAGCTCCGGCACCG
>VZTU01003537.1:50915-69730 GCA_013400835.1 Zapornia atra | reverse complement strand
CCCCATCCTGCTCCGCAGCAGCCTCTCGCCAGCCCTTGCGTATGGGGAAACTGAGGCTCGGGAGCCTGGCACTGAGGATCTGCAAGGCACAGCCGGCCCGGGCACAAGTCTGGCCACCTCTGCAGGGGGGCTCAAGGGCACCCGCCTCCAGCCCTGCTTGGGCCAACAACCCAGCTTTCCAGGCCAGCGGGAAGAGGACACTGCTTTAACCACAAGTCAGATCCCAAACACCAGGCTTCACCACAGCTTTTCCACTGCACATGTGGTGGGATTCAAAAAACTATCTCAATTCAGTGCAGGCTCCTCATCCCTGAATGGCAGTGCCATCACAGCCGAGGCTCCCTGGCATTCTCTTTCCAGCCTCTTTTGTCTCCCTCATTGGAAAAAAGACCATTTCATTCCTCACCTTCCTCCTCCTCTCACATGGAGAAAAGTCCTTTGACCCAGCCACCAGCCCACTTGGGCAGAACCAGATCTTTCAGGCTTGGCCAGGAGCTTCAAACCACCCAGCTGACAACCCACTACCACCTGGGAAACAGCACCGAGGCTTACCAGCCCATTCCCCAACTCCGACCCAACATGAGTAGAAGCTGTTTCCTATTTCCACCCCAAAGAAACACCCCTGGAGATAATTAACTTCCTAGCAGGACTGAGACTGGGCTCAGCCAGCCCAGCCACACATCCCCACCAGCTCTCTGTAGAGTCCCTACAGATCCTTCCTTCAGCACCCAGTCTGGAGGTGTTCCTGCACAGATAAACAGGAGATCACACCAATAAAATAATTGGTTTTGTTTTAAGAAACAGCCTCTGTAACATTAAAAATATTAGAGGGAAATGAAATCATTATTTAGGCAAGGCTTAGTGGATTTAATTGCTGCTTTTCCATTGCATGTAATTGATGTTTTAAGTTATATTAGTAGTGTTTCCCATGGAGAGGCAGGTGTGCGCTACAGAAAGAGGGTGTTATTAATAGGATAACCACAATTAAATGTAATTGGGATCATTGTATCAATCACTCCACAGAGCAGCACATGTTCAGGGATTTCTACCTGGTTTTCTGATTCAGTGATACCCTGAATTACAAATAAAGTATGTTCTTGGGCTTTGGGCACAGGCAGCAAAAACCCTGTTAAGTTTCTGTGCCATCAACCCATTCATGGAGAGTTAACCTGAGGGCCAAAAGTCCACTCCAGTTACCCTAGTGCTTCTCTAAACACTCCCATCCATCCCTCCCCAGCTTGGGGTAGAGCTGACATGCCTCCATGCCACAGAGCTTGTACAGTCTGGTGGTTTATTTTTTACTGCAGAGATTTATTGATGCCGAGAGGAGGATGGATCTGACAGGGGAAAAAAGAAGTAAGATCAACAGGCAAAATTGAGTAGTCCCAAAGAGGTGGAAAATAACACCTTTCCATAGAAAGAGTGAGATTTCAAGTGTTTTCATTGGGTGTGGTCAGACACATGGGACTGGGGGCCTCGGCTGCAAAAATGAGGGCTCTACTTTGGATTGTATTTTCTGTTTGCCCTCGGAGCATTTAGCTGTGCTGTCTTCTTGCTCAGCCCTATAGCAATGCAAAAGCAGCTCAGGAGCTGCTGCACCTGCCTGGTAAAGGAGACTTCGAGTATCTGTGGACAGTCAGATGGGTCTCATGGGCTGGGCTGGGGCTGAAAACCCCATATTGGGAAAGAAACGTGTCATATCAGCAGTCTTTTCTGATAGGTGCCCAGTGGAGGGATGCCCAGTCACCACAGTGTTACCCATCCCATAACCTGAAGTCTTTCTGCTCTCTGTAGCCAGCCCTGTATCTTGCACCATTTCAGACATATGTGCACTGAAATCAATGCAAACACGAGCCTACAGCATCCTAGAGCCTATTGGTTTTAATCCAGACACCCTGACCCACTCTTACAGTCTCCTTCTCCCCTCCCAGAAGGGTTAAGTGTTTCCATACCCCTGATTTCTTCCTTATCTTTATAAGGATCCAGCAGCACCTGGATCCTGATGTTTAGATGGAACAGTTTCCGCTGCGGCAGGACCCCCAGCCCAATCCTCCTTCTGCCAAAGCTGGGCATCCACTTAGACTGCTCACAGGCAGGGGATGGGTTGTCCTTGTGCCTGGATAGCACCTCATGCTACGCACACGATTTCCCAGGACAGGGAATCCCAGGCACTGCCCAACTACCCAAAACACCCGTGAGCCCCTGCTGCAGCACACAGAGCTTCTCAGCCACGCCAGCTTCTCCTCCACTCTCTTGTCCCTAATACCCCACGCTGCAGCCAGATATACCCATCTGCCTGGGGGGAGGAACACCCAACCACCCCACACTCGGGAGTCAAACCCAGACCCTCCTAAAAGCAGACCTCCCACCTTGTAGTTTTTCCACTGGCTCCCAGGTTAGACCTGGCTTAGGGTCGGGCAGACCCCTGTAGCAAGGCAAGGGGGAGGGTTCAACTCACATGATCTTTGTTTCCCGTCTCAAAGGGGATGGGCATCAATAGCTTAGTCCCAACACTCAGTTTACCATTAATTCATTTCAGTGACCCGTAGGCCAGGTGAGATGGCCCTGCTGAGCTGGGGGATGTGGATGGGGACAGCTTTGGCTTGGCCACCACCGGCATGATGCCGAGCTAAGGACAGCGAGCTGGAAGCTGCAGCCTTTTGCCCACCAGCAGCATTTATTCCACCTGCTAAAGCTGCAGCCACACCACGGTGGGGTGCGGCGGCAGGAGGAGACCCCTCTGTCTGCACCCTGGACCTTGGCACCCCATGGCAGGAGGGTTTGCTTTTCTTTCAGGTTCCAGCTGCACACCCAAGATAAGGCAGAGCAGGAGCGGGGAGAGGCCTCCCCTCACCTCATTTAAAGTTTCAATGGCCGTAGGATAGGGCAGAGAAACATTTTGCCCTCGAGCACATCACCACATCATGCTCGTTAACTCCTGATTCGCACTGTAATGATGGCTCCTTTGTGCTCCTCGTACCCCTTTCACCAACCCAGGCAGCTTGGTGGGGTTTATTCACGAGTGACTCCTGTTCTTGCCCTGGGCTTTGCATAGTCCTCATCTGCAAGTATAATTCTTTTTAGGGAGGGGAAAGAGAACCTAGGAATATGTTCCTGGACAGACGCAGGAGCCCTCATAGTATCACCTGCACCCAGGGGTGGCAAACCACAGCAGGAAACAAATTAAGGATGGGGAACCCAGAGGGAAGGATGACATCCCCCAGGCAAGAGCTGAGCATGGAGCACATCACTGGGGTGGCTCCCCTTCTGTGGGAGGTCGGATGGTTTTTGGAAATACTTCCCTGCTGCAATCCCCAGCTGCCTGTGAGAAAGCTTGCAAGGCTTATTTCTTGCTGTCTCCACTCCTCTGGCTGGTGCTCCACAGGAAGATCTTGCTGTCTTGCAACACCACGGATTTGCTGCTCCTTTTATAAAGGTTTGTATATATGGTGCTTGCTCGAGCATCCACAATGTGTCTCCCTGTACCCCGTTTGTGCCCCCCACGGAGTGTGGTGTAGACTTTAAGCTCCATAGTTAGGGCTCTGCCCTGCAGCAGGCTCAGCTCCACCCAGGAACATGTTAAGAAGGATCTTGTTAAGACAAGAAACCAACTGGCAGAGGAGCAAACAACAAACAACAACAAGAGTTAGCACGTACCCCAGCCACCACGGCTCAGCACTCCAAAGCCACCTCATGGGGACAACGCTGTTTCTCCCACCCTCTCGTGAAGGCAGGTGCTTCTGCTGGGGGCTGGCGATGGGCACCATGGCAGGGGGTGGGATTCGCTGGCAAAGCTGCTCTTTGCTGAGCTGGAGCCTCGTGCTTGGGTTCAGAGCCGGCGAGCAGCGGCGGGGACTCACCGGGAGCACGGCTCAGCAGTGGCAGATGAGGTGGCAAAGGGAGGCCAGGGGTTTTGCTGCTGCTCCCAAGGCCCACATGCCCAAAGCGGGCAGAGCCCACACGCTGCCTGCCCTCAGCGGCTGCAGGAAGGGACTTGCTGGCAGAGCTGCAGCGTGGGAAGCACAGCCAGGCTGAGTCACGCTGTGTTGCCCTGGTCCTGCCCATCCTCTGTGCACGAGTTGCTTTTCCAGTCTCCAGCTACTGGAGAGCTCTCACACGGGACTGGCAACGCTGCCCCAAAAACAAGTAAAAGTGCCCTTTCACCCCTTCACCCCACAGAAGAGCAGATCCCTAAACCCCTCTTGCTAAGCAGCTCAAACACACCTTAACAGTCCTTTGCCATCCCCAGAATCCCCGTTCTGCATTGCTTTTCCCCACTCTGGGCTCTCCCTGAGCTACCGTCCAGCTCCTGAGCCCAACCACAGCCTGGGCTGGGTGAGAAGGGCCGGGAGCAACCGGCCCCTGAGCGCCAAGTGGGAAAACAAGGAAACCTTTCCATGTTAACTTCATTTCCTTCATTTCCTCCAGCCCAGCAGCCTTGCTGGCGGGTTATTAATAGTACACTGCAGACCAGTGCTGGAGCTGGGCTCCAACCTTTCAGCACCCACCCTGATGGCCACTGCTCCCAGCACCCCTCCATGCCCAGGAGGGATCCATGCTGAGGGATCCACTCACTAAACACGCAGGAGAAGCATGCCTCTCACTGCTGAGCTGCAAATACCTCAGAGGGAAATAAAGCATTGAGGAAGCATCTGGGAGATGTCCAAGTTTTCACTGCTTCCCCAACCTGAGATGCTGGAAACCACGTTTTTAACATCAAACCTACTGCAGGTCTCATTATTTTCTATTTGTGGGGGAGGAAACTCTGGTCTCCTGGATTTGCAAAGCAAATGCTGCTGGGATCCAGTGCAGCAGGAGGAGTAGAGGGGAGGCAGCCAAAGGTGAGGTTGCTGCCTAAGCTGGGAACATGCCCCAGCAGCACCACAAAGGCAAAAAACCCCCCAGCAGCTCCACCATTCACAGCGCAGACACAAGTATTTGATGTTTCTTTTCACTCAGGATGCAGCAGGACTCAGCCTTTTGAGTGAGCAGTGGATGAGAGAGAGCAACCCTGGGTGCCTGCATGGCAGGCAGGGAGGTTTGGGGTCCTGTCCATGGGTGCTGCCCTCCTCCCCAGCTGCTTGGAGACCATGAAAAGCTGCATATGTGACCAGGCAAGTCACACACAATGCTGTCAGTCTCAATTCACAGGGGCACCAAGTCTGGGGCCTAAAGCTGGCGATTTATGTGTCAGGCTCTGTTAATTTACCTGTCTCACTGCAGGAGCACTCAGCCAGCTCCATTTCCTACAGGTTCCTGCTCAGCTGCCAAATCCACAAGCTGATGATCCTTACAGGGTCCCTTCCAAGTCAGGATACTCAGTGATTCCATGATAAAGTCCCTATCATGTGCTTTTTACAAAGAAAACAACTTAATCATTCCATACATCTGCTGGCAATCCAGTCGTGCTCCTTTCTGGGGGAGGTGGGGCCGTGCTCGGAGAGGCTGCTGCAAACCAGTATCCCCATATACATCTGCCCAGTGCCAGCACGGACAGCAGGAGAAAGGGCTCTGCCAGCACCCTCAGCAAAAACAGAAGCAGCACCAGTGGCTTCAACTGGAAAGAAATTCCTCATGGATTGATTCTCTGTGGGGGGAAAAGCCAACAGCTCTGCACAAGCCCTGCTGGGGTGGGTGCCATGTGTGTGAGCCCGAGGCCATGCAGTACAGATGCTGAACTCTCTTTATTCCAGGTTTAAAGCCAGTCCTCACAAAAAACCCTGCCCATGGCCAGCTTTGCCTCTGCTATGTGGTGCCTTGGCCACCGCAGCTTTCTTAATTCGAGGAGCTCAGTGTCTCTCCCAGGTCCAGATGCCAGCCCCTCTCCTAGATGACAGAAAAACATAGGACAAGTTTTGATCTGTTGGATGGAAAACCAAAGGTGAACCTCCCCCAGAGCATAACAAATTACTGGATGCTCTCATTCTGGGGGTCTCAGTGCCTGCTCCCCCTCCCCCCCCTTCCCCCTTCCTTCTCAGCACAGGTCTCTCACTAGCCTCAAATCCCCCAAAACCAGGAGCTGACTGTGCTGTGCAGCAGCCATAAATATTCCAGGGGGAACAGGTGGGGCATCAATGTTATAAGAAGATTCAAGAGGAGGAAAAAGGGCTGTAAATAAGGGCTAAAAGCTGCCATGTCGCACTAAGACACCAAGTGCATGGTGCCCAAGCTCACCCTGCTCCTTAATACCTCATTACCCACTGCCCATCACCAAGGGGAGACCACCTGCAGTCCAGCAGCTTCCTCCAGCCCCCGAGCTCATGCTGCTTCGAGTTAATATCAGGGGCTTTTCTAAACCAGAGCACAGCCAACTGGGACAACCACGTGCCCAAAGGGGACTCTGACGTGGGACAGGTGGGAGCCCAGAGAAGCCAGGCTGGGCCATCCTCCCCAAGGCCAGCAGCCACCCAGCAAAAACAAGGAGTGAAAACAACACGTGGCAAGGTTGGGAGAAGAATAGGACCCAGCTGTGTGTCATGGTGATGAACAATCTATAGGCACACACCAGGGAGTTTTCTTTTTTCCAGACTGGTTCATGTGGTTTTTTGGAAGAAACAATAGGAGAAAACAGCCCTCCTCCATCCTGGCCTGGCTTGCTTCCAGTTTTCTCTTCCCACCACCCCAGTTTCAGTCTGAGAGGCACTTTATTATTGCAAACAAGTGATTTATCCAAAAAGGAATAGGAGCCTGTGGAAGATAACAGCACATCCTTGGCATGACGTTAACATGCACAGGGAACTTCATTTCCCTGGGTTGCAAAAACGCACAGGGAAAGTCACAGCCAAGCACAGCAGGGAGCAGGGTGATCAGATCAAACAGAGCAGATCAAACAGAGCAAAACCTCCCCATCAAAGCAACATGACTTTGCATGTCACCGTTCAAGAGCAGCGACCTGGAGCAGAGGGGGAAGGTCCTCAGACACACTGGAAACACCCGTGGGCACCAACACGTTGAGCTCCTGCCTTCAACCATCAGGCTTTGTGGGGGCATGTGGCACTTCTTCCCACTGCACAGGCACAGGATCTGCCCCAGGAGGAAGGTAGGGCACAGATACCCAGGCAGCTGGAAAGGCCCCCACCAAGGCAGGAAGGAGGAGGGGGTGTTACAAAGCCCCTTTGTGCTCGGTGGGTTATTCCCTGGGGGGGAAAAAAGAAATCAGGATTGGGGTGGAGCCAAGCACCTGAAAACTGAACACAGGAGAAGTCACCCAGGGCAGAGGGGTGAGCAGGTGGGGGCAAGCAGCAAATCCCCACCTCTCCCATTGCTAGAAGGGGAGAAGTTAGTCCCCTTGCTAGAAGGGGACTAACCAAGGAGCAAGCACAAGGTAGAGCCTGAACCCCGAGCTGGAGCCTGCCTGGTTGTGTTACACAGGGAACAGCATGCAGCCCAAATGGTGGAGGTGGAGCCAAGCTCTGCACCACCACCCCAGCAGCAGGAGAAACCATCTCTGCAAATCTGGTCCACAGCCTCACTCCCCCATCTGTGCCCACCTTTTGGAGATGCTAAGGAATACCCTGGTAAGCTTCTCAAGTGTAGAGAAGAAAAAGGAGTCTTCCTCAGCCAGCTCTTGGCACAAGAACAAACACATCCAGCCTCACGTGACTTATAAAGGGTTGGTTTATTTATATGTTGGCAGGTCTCTGGCATCCAGCCCTTCTGGCATCCTTCCTCCAAACATAGCACCTCTTGCCTGGCCCCAGAGCACCCTTTAGGGGTCTTCAGGGACATTTGAGGGCAGTGATGATCAAGGCCCTGCTGATCCAGGGCCAAGAGCTGGGACTCTCAAGGGGCTGGCTGCACAGTACCTGAGCAAGGTGAGCAGGACAATGATGGTGGCCAAGGCATGCTCATGATGATGAGGCAACTCCATGGTTAGGCTGGGAAGTCAACCAGGGTCTGGATCAGCAAGGTCCATGGCCAGGGCTGAGACTAAGCTGGAGGTCTGCACCCTTGCAAGAGAGCTCAGAGAGGGGTAGGGGGGCAGGGCTGAGCTTAAATGGGCTCCTGGGTGTGAGTGAGGGCCTCCAGCGAAGCTGCTCAGGGTCATTAAAGGCTATTGGTGCCCTCAGGAGCCTGGCTCTAGAGCTGTCCTGCAGGGAAGTAGGGGGAGAAAGAGCATGGGCAGAAAGGATGAGTTGATGCAATGGGAGCTGGGGCTTTGGGAGAGCCCAGTTGCCACTGGGGTCCTCATGGCTTTCAGGAGCTCCTATGGGGATAACACAAGAGGAGCACAAGCCCTCACCACCTTTGCTGTCTCGTTGAGCTTAACCCATGTGAAGCATCCATGGAGCAGCAAGCAAAGCCTAGTTAAAGCAAGAAACAAAAGATCCGACCCAAAAGATGTGTCCCACCCACCATGAGCGTAAATCACAGAGAAATCCTCCTCTCTGGTCCCCAGGCTGGGATGAAGCTGAGCTGCTGGGACCAGAGCGCTTCGTTCCCCAGGCTCCATTCACTGCTTCAAACAGGAACAACACATACAAACCCCACATGCACACACACCCCCAGCATTCATAAACAACATCTGTGAGGTCTGAGCTGTCTCAGACAGACCCAGGCTCTGTGGCTTCCCTTCAGCCGACACCATTTCACCACGCTGAGCGTGTGGTGGGATCCCTCTGTTTCTCTTGTAGAATTTCTCTCCTCAAGTAGTGTTTTTCAGTCAGCCTTAATCACTTTTTAATCATATTTGAGTCTTCTTTGCCTTCGGCATTCCCTAATCTGGGAGATGCTTCCCATAACAGCCTTGTGCCTGTCATCCCTCCCAGGGCTCCCACACAGAGGCTACAATTCTTATTCAAATGAACATGTCCTTCACAGTAGAGGCTTCTCCAGCCCTGGAAAGCAAGGGGAGAAGTTCATTGCTGCCTCCAGCTCTGGTACCGTTACTCAAAAGCCAGAGCAGCTTGTTGAGGAGTCCCGACTGGCACAAAGCCCAGCTTGGCTTCTCTCCCTGACTGGCTTCTCCCCCACAGTGGTTGTAGTTTCTTGAGGATCTCAGACCCATATTTATTGGGGTGGGATTTTTTTTGGCAAACCACCCAATTAAAACCATCTCTCATTAACGAAGGGCAATGCACAGGCATCTGATCATTATTCTTCAGTTATTCTTCCATCACCAACAGGACCTTCATGGTGGGTTCTGCTGTTTCAGTCTCCTTTGAGCTCAGCTGGAAAGCAGAGCCACGCTTGGGGCTCTTCTCCTTTTACTCATTAGGGGACAATGAAGGGCCAGCTTGGTCTCCTCATCTCCTTGACATACCACCCAGGAGGGGACAGAGTGCCATCGAAGAGGATGGAGACATCCCTGTTCCAAACCACTCCCCCATCATGCTCTAGTTGCAGCTGGTCACCTGGGGCAGTGCCAGGGCTTGGGCTCCTTGGTCCTTCAGCCAAAAACACCTCCAAGGAAGGAGAAGGCTGGAGGGAGGGAGGGAATGTGGCTGCTTGGCCCTGGAAGCTCTTGGCAAGTGAAATGAGGTGACGATTCGGTTCATGATATAACAGGATCCTTTGGGGTTCTCCTTAAGCCCTCTGGGAAGCTTTATTCATACCTACCCCCAAAAGTGTGGCTGGGGAGGACCCCACGCTCAACAGTGAGCGATGTGACCAGCTCTGCGAGGCACAGCACATGGGATGTCCTCTGTCTCTAACCTCAAGCATAAAACTCAGCTCCCCCCTCAACTGCTCCACAGAACAGCAGCTGAAGCAATAACAACGTGTGTGTCTTGCTGCTGTGAAGCTGCCTTTTAAAAACCAGACACGTTTCTAGCCTCTCCAACCAAAGGGGATGAGCAAATCCAGGGCCTGCCCAGTCCCTGGGACAGAGCCCCGCTGGTCCCACTGGTGGTGCTGGGCTGAGCTGGTCCCTGATGCCCTCTGGTGCCTGACCACGCCGCAGCGGTGGCTTTGCCCTCCTGGGTCCTGCTCAGCCACAGAGATTTGGCACCCAGGGCCCCCCACACCACGTGTGAGAGCTGTGGGTGGTGTGACCGGGTGACCCCTCTGCTGCTCCCAGTGCCTGCAGCCGCCTCATGCTCAGACGTCCTGCAAATTCTGGTGTCACAGGAGCCACCAAACCCCTCTGGGGCCCCCAGGCCCCTCCCCAACCCTCCTTCAAAGCAAGGTGGAAACATCAAGCAGCTCATACAGTGCTTTGGGGTGGGGTTTTTTTTTTCTCCTTTTTCTTTTTGGTGGCTTTGATGAGGGAACAGTGAAACGGCTGACGTGCATGGCTTTGAGATGACAACGGCTCCCCCATCAGTGCGTGGCACTGGTGCATCCATCCCACGTGTGAGGCACACAGCCATCGCCACGGCCCATGAGGGTGATGCTAAATCAGACACCTCCATGCCCAAAACCTCCCAGCCCGGGTGGAGGGGAGCAGAACCCCTCAGAAGTGGGCAAAACCCACTTTTTTGGGAGGTTTTTATCCTCCCAGTGTGACAGAGCCCAGCTATGGCTCTGTGGAGGACCTCCCTGTGGGGTTACAACTCGGAGCTGCTGGAGGCTTGGGGACCAAGGGAGGCCAGACCCATGGAAGTGTGACGCTGCAGCTCACCTCCGTGTCCCCCACTGTGCCCCCAGGAAGCGCCCCGAGCTCCCGGGCTGCCTTTGCAGTTTGGGCAGGGCTTTCGGGGAGACCCGGCAGAGCATCACCCCAGCCAAACACCCGCAGTAACTGAACTCCCCCCTTAGAGGTCAGCCCAGCATCACTGAACCTGGTCCCAACCTCCCCGGCACGGGTGGGACTCCTGCAACGAGCGGGGCTGGGGTGGGCAAGGCCTCTCCGGGAGGGCAGGGGATGAGCCCCCACGCTTACAGCCCCCCGTGTTGCTAAAGCCTGTTCCCAAAAGCTGAGCCCTCACCACTGCCATCCTGCTCCTTCCCATGCACACGCTGCTTCCAACCCCCAACCCTAATCCTAGTCCCTACCCAAGGAAGCCCCTGCCAGGGGAGTCTGCCCAGGTCCCAGGAGGGTTTTGGGCAGCAGGAGGACCAGAGGCTGCTCTTGCTGCTGCCGCACTATTTTCCCTGTCCTCTTGGTTTCCCTCCCTCAATTAAATGAGATGACCCAGTGCTTCCCCACCCTGAGACACACGGGCCTGGTGGCCTCTCCCTGGCATGGTCCAGCTCTCGTTGTCAGAGGTGGCCTCACCTGCTGCCTCTGTCCCCTCCAGGAAATGCTGAGGGGGGCACGGGACACGGGCAGCAGAGAGGGAGCTTTAAGTGGGGTACAAAGCGTCACCGCGTTCAGAGGATGCTCCCCGCCCTGAAGAGGTTTGGGGCAGCAAAAGGCCAGTGCAGGGAGGAGGAGAGGCAGAGCGCAGCCCCCACTGCTGGCAAAGCCCGAACCCTGCAGCAGAGGTTTCCCTTCCCTCCAGCCTGACGGGTGGCCGGGAAGCTCCGTGGATGATGTGGGAAAGGACAAAGACGCCCCAGGGCAGCCAGGTTCCTTACGGAGATCGCATCCATAAGGCTGGACTCTGGGGACCGGTGCCCCAACTGGTGGGTGTTTCACAGGGTTCATGGGGTTTGGCTGGGGAGACCACAGCCCAGCAGCGTGCTGTGTGCAGGAAAACAGCTCTTCTGTTGCCTTCTCCCACTGAAACAGCCACATCTCCTACAAATAACCCAAACACAGGAGGTGAAGGAACCAACTGCAGGCAAAATACAAAGCACTCTAAAAATCTGAAGTTTATTCATTAGAATGCAGTGAAAGGAACATTCATCTTAAAACACAATCGATATACATTAAAAAGTTTAAAGGACTAGTAGCAATGAGACCACAAATAAAAAAGAAACCCCCAAAAATCAGACACATCAGTCACCTGGGAGGAGCCCCGTCCAGTCCCAAGGGTGCTCTGCAGTGGGACAGCACGGGGCGACCCACGACAAGGGCTAATTATCATTTCTCTTTAGACCTGGGAGGCTTTTCTAGATTTTAAATGTATCACTTCACTCGAATGCAGAGAGAAAACAAAGAGTAAAAAACAGAAAGAAAAGCCCAAAGAACCTCGAGGGGTGTGAGGAAGCAGGATGTTAAACCACAGGCGTCTCAGCGGCGTGTGCAAAGAGCGTGTGGGCATTGGTAACGGACCGGCTGCGGGGCTTCCGAGCTGGTCCCAGGGACAAACTGGGACAGCACTGTCACAGAAGGACACGAGGAGTGAGGTGGTTTCCTTGCAGTGCAGCAGCAGCGATTGCCTTTCCTCCGTTGGAAGAAAAACCACACCGCTTGAGAAGACAACGCGCACACAAACAAACAAGCAAACAAGGTCCGTAAAACGTCCCCATGAATATAAAATGCAAAACCATACAAAAATAGAAAAAATCGACCGTTTTCCTATGTGTATAAAAACAAAGGAAGAAACCCAAAGTCCCCCCAAAAAAATGCAATACAGAATTACTTGGAAGGCTGACCCGAACGACACTGGTTTCAGCGCGAGTTAACAGCCGTAACTCAGCGCTCTGAGGCAAGACCTGCCCTGGAAGGGACGGATTCAGGTGAGTTCCTCGAGGGGAGATTTTCCTTGGGATCTTGGCAAGACCACCTGCTATGCCTGGCTTCCATGACATTTCTGGCTCGGAAGCCCTTTTCCATTGAAAAGCCTCAAGTACTGCTCTCCAATTGGAGTTCCTTAGGTAAGGCAGTGTTTGACTGACAGCTCGATCCAGACCAAGACCAGAAGCTCTGGTCCTGGTTATCCCAGGACAGAAGGGCACCTCAGGCAGGGAAATCCAACCTCGCTATGGCAGGGATATTTTACAGGCTGGGTTAGAGTGTTGAAAATATTTCTTTGGGTTTAGTGGGGCGGAATACACCAATGACCCAGGAAATTAGCTCTGAAAATGCCTTTACCCAACTTGTTTCCAATCAACAGGTATTTGCTTCATTTAGTTCACATCAAATTAAGAGAAGAAACCTTTGGTATGAAGTCAGATCATCAAGCCCTGGCTGTATTGCTTCCACACATTGGAGTCTGGAAAGCTGCTTTCGCTAAGCCTCTCCGTCACGTACCTACACCCCACAGCCTCCATCCCAGGGACACACAGTCACAACATTCATTTCAGCACCAGAACCCTCACACCTCCCCAAGGCTTTTGCAAAGGCTTCACCGTGCCTAAACAAAACACTGTGCAAACCCCCTTTGCCCCATGAGCAGCCTTTGGTGACAGACTGAAATACAACAGGAGTTAAACAGACAGCAAGGGGCTGCTGCCCCAGCCAAGGGACTGCTGTCAACATGTCTGTGTGACGACGGCTCCAGTGTCACCAGCAAGTTTTGCTCGTGGTATTTAATTTGTGAGCAGCGGCGAGATGTGCAGAGTGCAGACCTGAGCCTGTCCTTACTCTGAGCAAGAGGGGAGCCTGCTCCAAGGAGCTGGTACCTGTTAGCAGATGCTCCCGTGCTGTGCTAGCGAGGGCAGGCTGCACTCACAGCGTGGCAACTGGTGCTTGGGTTGCTGGCTGCTCTCCTGTCCTGGTGAGGGATGAGGATGTGGAGAGGCATTAATTTTGCTTTGTTTTTTTTTTCCAAGTGCTACAAACTCTGCTGCGGAGAAAAGCAGGAACGTCTCAGGGAGGGGAACCAAAACCCATCAACAGTAACTGAATTAAAGTCAGAATACAGAGCGTGGACAGAGGAGGAAGCAGCTTTTGACATGGACACGGAGGTTTGGATTAGAGACAAGCGTGTGTGAGATCACAGAGGAGATGGGAGATGCCTCAGGGACCAACGGCCTGAAACAGATGTTTCCAGGAGCTCGTACGACCTCCTCAGACAAGGACCATCTCCTTACCCTGTGCCCCTCTGTCACACTCCTTTCCAAGAGGGAAAAGCAATCCAAACCTGCAGCAACCTCCAGCTTGTTTGTTCTCTCCAGTTAGGAGGAAGAAGTCCCGAAGCCTAATTTAGGCTGTGTTACATCCTGTATTCCAATTAACAGAATACTTTCCTTGTATGAGCTTATGCAAAGAAAACAACCATAAAATAACTTAACAAAACCCACAAAAAATCCTTTAGAAGAAAGGAAGGGCATCCACAACTCGGCAGCGACAGGCACGACACAAGTGTAGCTTATTTCACAGGCCTCGTCCGCGTGCCCATGGCCCCAGAGACCCAACGAGCGTGGGACAAAGCCAGGGAAAGGTTTCAACTGGGAATTACACACCATGGAGACAGACCACGACAAAGAAGGGACCAACACTTAAAGGGGGCACCATCAACAGCACATCTCTCCAAGCACGGTATCTTTTGAGCGAATGAAAACCAGACCTGGAAAACATTATTGGCACGCACACAAAAGCTCCTGCTCTCCTTTGGGGCAAGGAAAATCCCAATAAATAAAAACGTTGCCACAAAGTTCCCCTTTCAGCTGACTCACCTCCCATCCTCACTCTAGAAATAACTGGTGTCCTTCCTCCCAGCCTCCCCAAATCGAGACCAAGACGGAAAACATTCAAAGTGAGCGTGAACCGAAACACTTCAAGACATGGAACAGAAAACCCCAACTGCTCTCAAGAGTTTCCCCAAGGCTTGCTCCCCCAGCTCCAGTCCAGCAGAAACCCCCAAACCTGCCACACCAGCAATGGGTCCATTCCCAGCTCTTGTTCTAGCAGCAATGTGAGCACGCTGGGGGCTGCAATTGGCATCTGAGAGCGCAACGGCTCACGCTGGAAAACAAGAAAGTGCCTCAGCGTTAACGTGTGTAATCCTGGAGGCAGCTCTGAAGCCCGCCAGAGCGTCTGCAGCAGCGAGACCACGAACCACGGCTGCGGGAGAAGAGCTCATCCTTACCAGCCCAGATCTAAATTCAAGTCATACACAGATTCCTTGCTCCTGTTTATTTCTCCCCCTCCCTGCACACCGCAAGCCCTTTCGTGCTCTCCCCGGAGCAGCTATTCTGCTTCGGTGACATTCAGCGCAGTGCTCCGGCTGCCGGCGGGCAGGGCGTACCCGGGAGCAGCTCTGCCTTTCAGGGGCTCTCCATAGCACTCTGGGTTTGCCAGGGTGTCGGGGCTGCCGTGGGGATGCTGAGGCACGCCCTGGGCGATGCCCACGGGTTTGCACTTGGCGCGTTTCTCTGGGGAGCAAGGGAAACTCAAGCTCGGGGGCAGCTGGGGTGCAGTTTCTCCCAAGGGTAACAAGCGGGACAGGCTTTTGGCGGTGACTTCGCCGTAGGACCTGTAGGACCCAGCTGCCTCCCAGGGCCACCTCGCCTCGGTCAGCAGAGGTAAGTTGGAAGGCCTGAGCGGGTGCCTGCTCAGCTCCGGCTCTGGGGGCCGCCTGTCTGCAGCCTCTCCAACACCACCCCGGGAAAGAGGCAGGAAAGGGGATGCAGTGCCTGGCTGCTCCGATGACTCCCAGGCACTCTCCACCGCGGTGGCTGGAGCGAAAGCCCAGCACTTCATCCCTCCGGCAGCCGTGTCAGCATCGCGCTGGAGGTGCTGCGCGCCCAACCAGCTCAACCTGCTGTCAGGAGGCACCAGCTCACCCTCCTCCTTGCTCCGGCTCCTCCTTGCTCCACCTGAGTCCTTTTTGCCACCTTCCCGCTTCAACCAGAGCCGACAGGGCCGAGGGCCGTTCTTGGCAGCCGGCACGTCCGCAAGCTCGAACTCCAGGCTCTCCGTGTCAAGTGACCGGCTCCTCCGGTCAACGGAGAGTGGCGCTGGCATGGAGGGGCTCAGCCCGTGGAGGTGCAGGTGGCGGGGCAGGCTGCCAACACCCCAGTTGCAGCTCAGGAAGGAGCCCGGGGAACACCCTGGGGACATTCTCTCGTCACATTCAGCCAACGACTCCTTCTGTCCATAGCCATCATCAAAGGCCTCAGCAATGTCCTCGCCACCATTCATCTCAGGATGCTGCTCACACTCCCCTTCTCCTTCCTGCTCCACATCGACAACGTCAAAGGTGACCATGGTGGGGAGGGCAGGGAGGTTCTGTGTGAAGGAAGAGCTGGAGGCTGAGCTCCCCAGACTTTCGGAGAGGCTGGAGAAGAGGGTCCCGCTGCTGGCGAACTCCACCAGCGCTTGTGAGAAGTTCACAGCATGCTCGGGCTCGTCGGTGGTGGTCTCTACTCCACTGCCACCCTCATGCTCAGGGAGTCTGTAGCTGGGGAACATTCCTGCTTTGGCTGGGGCTATGCCGTGGATGGAGCCCCCGAACAACCTGTGGTCCGGGTCCGAATCAAACCCTGGGTTGCTCTTCGTGAGCTGAGTAAGGCAACTTCCTTGGGCTTTTGGGCTGTTGTAACCGTTGTCTGGACACAGAGTCTCTGGAAAATCCCTCCACTCTGGACTTTCAGCTCCAGCCACCAAAACCGCACTGTTCACAGCCCTGCCTGGGGCAGATGAGGCCACCGGCTCGCTGCCGAGGCCACTCGGATTCTTTCCCATCGAGTTGGCTGCTCTAGTTTTACATTCAACACACTGCTTTTCCTGTGGACACTTCTCCTTGCCGGGCACATCAAGGCGTTTCAGGATCGGCTCCCTCTGCAGCTCCCAGTACAGCAGCTCCTTCTGAATGGCCGCAAGCCGCTCTTCTTCTGTTTCCATCACCCCTCGTTTCTGATCCATCAGCTGCAGCGGGCTCTGCTCAGCAGGGAGGCAGAAGTCCAAGAAGTAGCTGAAGATCCCCGGGCGTGAGACCTTGCCCTCAAACAGCGATTCCTCCCCGTGGGAGGGGCTCATCAGCGCATCAAACTCATAAAGCGCATCACCGCTGTAACTGTCACGGGGAAGACGTTCCTTCTTGAGCTCACCAAGCCCATCGCCACCTTCGTCCTCCGGCCCCGGCGTGGTGGAGTCATAATAACCCTCATCGCTGTTAGGGGCAGACTCTTGCTGGTCACTTTGTGGCGTCAGGAGGTCAACACCATCCATCGCGTCCCCCACGTAGGGGTGGGCTTCTGCCTCGTGCCAGGGGTGTGTCTCCAAACTGCTACTTGACACCTGGGCCCCGTAGCTCGTGTCCCCCACTGTGTGGCTGTTCCAGATCTGGTGGAGGTACTCCTCCACCTCCTCAGGCATGGCCATCTCCTCCCCACCACCCTGGTAGGTGACCAGGCAGGAGCTCCGCTTAGCGGCATCTCTGCTGCGCTCCACAGAGATGCTGCTCTCAGCAATGTCAGGCTCGGCGATGTCATCCCCGCACCCTGTCAGGGAATCAAAGCTCTTCAGAGATGTGACGTCTCCTAAGATGAGGTTCAGAAGGTCCCCAGAGTGTAGGCAGGGAGGGTCGTTGTCTGTGAATTCCGGGTGAAAGGCCAGCAGCAGGTCACCTCCATCAAACTCGGTGCAGTCAACAGTGTCAGCCTCTGGTTTGGTATCCACCAGCTCCCTCTTACCCGGCACAGCCACCGCATCGCCCTCAGAGCTGCCTTCATCAGCTGCCAGACAGCTGGGCTCAGCAGCCTCTCCGCAGTCGGCAGCTGGGCCTACCGAGCGGTCATCCTCCGAGCTCCCTGGGCACCCTGCGGCAAGAGGGACAGCTCCCAGGCCCCTTCCCTCCACTGCCCCTCCGCTCTCTGCTCCCACCCCAGGGGATTTGCTGGCCTCCTCCGAATCCCCAGTCCATTCAGGGAGCTCTGCCTTCTCACACTCAGTAGCCTTGCTCTTCCGGTGACGCCGGATGCTGTTAAAAAACCCTTTCAGGCCTTTTTTGGCTCTGGGGAAGGACACCTTATCTCCATTGGGCTTCTTCTCACAGCCCTCGATACTCCCGGGAGGAGAGTTGTCCCCTTGGATGAAATCAAACTTGGCACTGGTGTCTATGGCCAGGTGAGCACTTTGGGAGCTTGGCAAAAGGCAAAGATGGGCGTCCCTGCTCCCCTCTGAAGGGCTTTCCAGCTGCGCCCCACCGCACCTTTCGTACGCGGCACCGCTGAGCCCATCGTGGGTCTTACATTTACTGAGGCCCTTTTTAGAGGCTACTTTCCCCTGGCCTTTGCTTCTGCCACCAAAGAAACTGGGCAGCGTACAGATGCTCCTCTTCCCACCAAACAGTTTGAAAGCTGTTTTCTTCAGCTTGCCGGTGGGCGGCTGAGGCTGCTGCGGCTCCGCGGCATCTCCCTGCTCGGGCAGCCGGTCCCCGTTCTCTTCCCGTGGCTGTTCACTTCCCTCCTGCTGCCCACAGACCACCGACTGCGACCTGCTCCGGGCAGGCTCCTCCGCGCTGCCCGTTTCCATGGCAGCTGGTCAGTTTGGGTGCATCTAGCTGGAAACGATGACTTTGGTAGCAGAATCCTTTTCTGGGTGCAGAGATCGAAGCATGGCAGCTGATCTAAAGGAAAGGAAAGGGAGAGAGGTGAGGAGACCGGCAGCAGACAGTGCAAAGCCAGAGGCAAAGGTGTGACCAGGTGAAGAGCGTCACCTCCTGCTTGAACTGCAAAACCTTCTGACAGCTGCTCAGCTCCCTCCAGTCCTTAAAGTCAGGCATAAAAACATCATTATCTGCAAATTTACCAGGACAACCCTGTCTCTCCATTTGGCTGCATCCCCACTGCCTGGGGACAGGCTGATCTGACCCCTGAGCCGACTCACTCCAACCCCTCTGGGTTCCCAGCTTTATTGCGATCACCCCAACAACGGCTCCTGTGACCCAACAGCAAATGTGCAATCTTCAGTCCTTTCTTTTCCTCAAGTCAGGGAAACAACAGCACAGCATCACTCTGCCTCTACAATCTATGACAAGTCCTGAGGTTCACCTGCTCCTGGGAGGCAAAACCTTCTTCCCCACAACTCGGGCTTTGCCAGGTCTGCCCAGGAGCCTTCCTGGAGTCCCAGGTGCCTCAGAGCCCCGCCCCCCTCCCCC
>VZTU01003537.1:7265-42376 GCA_013400835.1 Zapornia atra | reverse complement strand
CTCCTGGAGAGACTCCAGAGAAGGGCTACAAAGATGATTAGGGACCTGGAACATCTCCCCTATGAGGACAGGCTGAGTGAACTGGGACTATTTAGTCTGGAGAAAAGAAGACTAAGGGGGGACCTAATTAATGTTAATAAATATCTTAGACATGGGATGCAGGGGGAATTGGCCAGCCCCTTTTCAGTGTCTGTGGGGACAGAATAAGGGGCAATGGCTGCAAGTTGGAGCACAGGAAGTTCTGCACCAACATGGGGAAGAACTTTTCCCCAGTGAGGGTGAGGGAGCCCTGGGACAGGCTGCCCAGGGGGTGTGGAGTCTCCTTCTCTGGAGAGATTCAAATCTCATCTGGACGCCTATCTCTGTAATATGAGATAGGGACCTTGCTTTGGCAGGGGGGTTGGACCCCATGAGCTCTTGAGGTCCCTTCCAAGCCCTGTGATTCTGTGATTTGCTATGCATGCTGCAGCTCGAAAAGCTGAGTCTGGCTGGAAACCCCACCACCAAAACACAGAAGTAAAAGCAGCAATTAAGAAGTTGGTGTGTTATGGTGGGGTGGGGGGGAAAAGGGGCTGCAGGCAACAGAATGAATACACACTGGAAAATATGAGCTGTAGAGAACTGTGAGGGAACTCAGAGATGAAAGGAGAATCCTCAAAAGGAAGATCTAAGAGTTACCTGTGTATTCTTTGGTTGTTGCTGCTGCCATTTACTTGTTACCCAAGGAAAGAAATGTTAGAAACAAGACCAGCTCTTTGGTAAGGAACAGAGATCAAACCAAATAGTGATGAAGCAAGAAATAGGAAGTACTTGCTGATAAACCCACCTTCAACTGGACAAACACGGACCGAAACTCCTCATGCTCCCTCAGCAGCCCAAGCAGAGTGTTAAGCAGCATCCTGCATGGATATTTAAATCAGCAGGTTTAATAGAGCCCAGGCAGTTCAGATAGAGCTCAGACAGTTCAGATAGAGCCCAGGGACCCAGAATAAGCCTGACCCAGCTCAGATAAACTTCCCAGGGCTTCAAACTTGAGGGGAGGCCGAGGAGTGAGGAGCCTTCACTTTCTGCTGGAGCTCCAAGGGCAAGCAGGCTCCAGGCAGAGCAACTCCTTTATCACCTCTCCCCATTAATTGTGGAAGAATTAAAAGGTCAGAAGTATATTTAATGCCAATCAAGAAGGTTTTTTGGGAAGGTAAATCCTGTCTGCAGTTGCTTTGGTTAAATAGATTATAATTATTAACACAGCTGAAAGGAGGTAATGAGCTTTCTCACTGAGCACCACTAAGCATTCTGATAGAGAAGTTTAGTGCTGAACAGTATCAAACAAACCATTTTGCAGGGATTAAGGATTTGCTAACAGTCCTTGAGGTTGGAAACACACAGTTATGGCATGGGGCTACTCCTGACTCCTGCCTCCGAGCTGTGGATAGCTGCTGAACTGCAGCAAATCCTTTGGACTTGGGAGCTTCCCTCAGTGCCAAGCAGAGTTTCTGCTCACAGCTTCCCAGCACTGCCTGTTCTGCTGGCCACCTTCTCACTCCCCAGCAGCAGCATGGTTTGGGTATTCGCCGCGGGAGGGTACGAACACCTGAGGGCCAGCCTTTGCCTCCTGGGGTGGTTTGGCCCTGGCTGGAGGTCAGATCCCCACCAAAGCTGCTCTATCACTCCCCTTTTCAATGAGACAGGGGAGAAAATAGATATGGAGAGGCTCAGGAGTGGAGATAAGGACAGGGAGAGATCATCCTGCAGTCAGCATCACAGGCAGAACAGACTCAACACAAAGGACAGAGACTCTGTAATTGATGGCCCTGCCCTGCACCCCCAGTGACACCAGAGTCAGGTGATGAGAAGTGTGACCAGACCTTAAAGCACCTTCCCCCCACCCCTCCCTTCTCAGCAGACTGCACTTTAGCCAGGATTTCGCTCCCTTCTTCCCCCCATTGTGGCACAGGGAGGGGCAGGGACTGGGGGAATGGGGGCTTCAGTCAGTTCCTCATGAATTGTTCTCCTTCTTGGCTGAGGGAAGGTGGCATTCCTCACCCCCTTCCCCTGCTGCACGGTGGGGTCCCACCCATAGCAGACAGTCCTCCACAAACTTCTCCAACGTGAGCCCTTTCCCACAGGGCTTCAGCTCCTCACCAGCTGCCCCAGCATGGGTCACTGCTATGGGTGCAGTCATCAATCATAGAATGTCTCTGTCTCTCAGGCCCAGACTGCTCCAGCCTGGTCCTCCACGGGGTCACAAGCCCCCCCAGCAAACCTGCTCTGGCACAGATCTCTCTCTCACTCATCTCTGTGTCTCTGTCTCTCTCCACAGGCTGCCAGTGCTGGCAGGGGCTTGCTCCAATGTGGGTCACAGCATCTCCTGTCTGTCTCCCCCTGCTCCAGCGTGGGGCCTCTCCATGGGCTGCAGGTGGGGTCTGGGCCTTGTCCATGGGCTGTGGGGGACACCCGCTCCACCATGGGTTTCTCCAGGGGCTGCTGGGGCACCTTTCTCCCCGGCACCTGCGGCATCTCCTCCCCCCTTCCCTACCCTTGGTGCCTGCACAGCTCCTCACATCTTCTCACTCCCTTCTCTGGGGGCACAAAGCAGCTGCTGGTGGGTTTTTCTCCTCACTGTGATTCCCAGAGGCGCTGTGACCATCGCTGATGGGCTCAGCCTTGGTCAGCAACAACTCCAGCCTTGAACCAGCTGGTGTTTGCTCTGTGGGACCTGGGGGGGAAGCTTCAGGCTGCTTCTTGCAGAAGCCGCCCCTGCAGCCCCCCTTCTCCACCAGAACCCACCCATGCAAAACTACAACACCTCTGCACAGCAAAGGTTGCCAGGGCCTTTTCCAAAGCAATTCCAAATTTAACAGGTGCATTAACACAGGCAGTACATCCTTTGAAACGAAGGAGGAATCCAGCAACTGTTTCTTGTCCTCCAAGAGCTGGAATTCCTTGAGGAATTTTGGCAGTGGAGCCCCAGCAGTTTGGCTGCATTGCAACACAGTTCCCTGCTTCCATCATCGTCCAGGAGCTCCTTTCCTTTGAAATCCAAGGAAGCACTGGAGCAAGCAGCTGTGACCCAATGGGTGAAGAGCATTGCTGAGGACCTGAAATCAGAACCCAAGTCAGCTCGTGCCTGCTCTTTGTTATGTGAGTTACCTGCTGACACTGAGCAGTCACATACATCTGCTTGCCCCAATATGTTCTTCTAAGTGTGCACCAAGGCTGGCAATGCTTCCAAGTTCTACCTGGGTTGTAGTTTTGTGTGGCTGAGTTCTGGTGAAGGGAGACAGAGAGATGAGTGAGAGTGAGAGAGATAGATCTGCACCAGATGAGGTTTGCTGAGGAGGACCCTGTAGGGGACCAGGCTGGAACAGTGTGGGCCTGCTTGTGTCTGTCTGGCTCCCTGTGCATCAGCCAGCAGAGCGAGGGGACAGGACCAGCACCCCATTCAGCAGACCCCTGTGTGGGGTGGGCCAGTGGTGTTATTTTTTTGCAAGGGGCTCATATATATTGTTACTGATTTCCACTCAGGGCAGATTCCTCCCTTCTCCTCCATGACTGCACAGGCTCCCAGGTCTGTTCGGTGTTTGGAGAGAGGAAAAAAAGCAAGCACCAGCTTCAGGGAGCAGTGCTGGGCAGTCCCTCCCAGGTAGTGAGGTCACCTCCACCATGCCCTAAGAGAAGGGGAATTCCACTCACTTCCAGGTAAGCTCACTCCTTCAGAGCTGGTGACTGACTTCACATCTCAAGGCATGAAGTCTCGCCTTGAGTTTAATTAAGCAATAAACAGAGCGGTCTCTTACTTTAAAAAGGCAAGGTATTTATTTTCATAGGGAATAAAAATAAACTGTAATACAAGTGAAACATCATGAACAAACACATTTAGAGAAAAAAAGACACAGTGCTCCTCTAAACACGGTACTTCTTCCTGGTTTAAGCAGTGCATTAACTAAAATGGACTTACACGTCACATACAGCCACGGCAGCACGTCCAGAAATAGGGGATTTCATCCACAATGCTATACAGCCATCCTTCAACAGTGACACCCACAAAAACAGCAACTTACAGAAACAGCAAACACATTTACAGCTTCCAGCCCAGAGCCACACACAGTTTTAGGTACGTTCCTACAGAGACGAGGCCGTGGATGACAGGAAAAGTAGGTAGGTGTGCTCAGTTACATGTGACTAGATCCAGTGCTACGAGTTACTCCAGTAGTATGCTGCTACATTACATACAGACATATATACATAGGTAAGTGATACAAGAAGAGATCTAGGTCAGCTATTTTAACCTATACTCTGTCTGCATTGCTTTCATAGTTCAGGGATGCCAAGAGGACGCAGCACTATACATTAAAATACTTGTAGAAACAAATCACACTGACTGCAATTGGCACCAACCTGGCTGCTCTTCGTGCTAAAGATGCTCAAGAAAACAGACTTTTACATCACCTGGTTCGAGATGTTCCTCATCTAATTAATCAAGCGCTGTGTATTACTTAAAATAAAATACTACATTCAGAAGAGATTCTTCCCCCCACTCTGCCCCAAGGCATGGGAAGTGCCTGCATGTGCAAGAGGGACGGTATGTAAACAAGGAGTAACTGTCAGGTCTGGACAAAACTGACCCCAGCACTCAAGGCAAAGCAGTGGGGAAGGGGAGAGGAGCAAAACGGCAGATGCGCTTTGAATTGTCCTGGTCACTCAGGAATAGTCATCAGTAAACAGCACCCAGAGAGCATTCCTCTGGGGATCTGCCAGGCACAAAGCTCCCCACCCACAGGGGCTGCCTGAGAGCTGCATCTATGGGCAAACCCATCCCTCCCTTGTTTTCGGCCCAGCAAGCGCTCCCGATGGGATCTGCTTGCAGAACAAAATGCGATGGTAGAACCCAGCACTGTGGAGTTCATGTCAAGACATTTCAGCCAAGAGAGAAAGCAACTCAGATCCCTCTCCTACTTCAAAGTAGTAGCTGCAACTGAGTACTACAGGCACTTGCCCATTGCAATGCTCTACCTACCTGTAGTAAAAGAGACATGACGTACAGGCATGAAACCAGAGAGTATCTCAGTAAAGCAAGGGGTGCTCCAGAAGAGACAGGTTTACACTAACAGAGCCCACCCAAGGAAGCAGCAAACAGGATCCCTCCTCTCTCCCAGTCAGAGGAATCTAAACAGAAAGCAGCGAGTCACATCATTAACTCCCAGTCAGAGCCAGTATGTGGGACTTCCCCATGCATGGATGCTCCACTACAAGTTACAGTAACTTCTCACCTACACAGTGCTCACTAAGAAGATTCTTACCTAAGCTTTTCACACTCCTGTGATGCTTTCAGGGACTGTATTTATCAAGCTCCTGGCCAGTCTCAGCCAGGCTCTTCAACACGTGGCCAGAGGCTTTCTGCAGGGCAGCTAGGCTGAGCAGAGGCCTGAGGACACGCTGCACTGCTCTGAACAGCGTTCTTGTTTTGGTTTTAACACACACAAGAGTTACTGTCACCACTGAAAAGCTTGTAGTTAACCAGTTTTCAAACAAATAATCTCACAGAAAGCAGAGCAACTCTGGAAACTTTTCCAGCTCTGGAAACTTACAGCACCAGCATGAATGGTTTTTAATCCACTGTAGACTTTGATCAAGTCTGTACACATTAAATCCAAGTAGTTCAAGAAGACAGACAATTACCCTTTTTCAGGCTAGTTTTGCATTTCAAAGTGAAGTCATCCATTGTTTTGTTATTGAAATCAAAAGCAGCAAGATGACTAAAAGCTTACTAACACCTTTGGTGTTTGAAGTAACCTTCCCATGGTTATATGCACCTGTAGTAACAGTGCAATCAAGGAGGATTTGGGGAAATGCCAGAGTCACATTTTAGGAACAAGGAACAATTATTTTCTCTTTTTTTCCAAGGTAATCTACAGCAATTCAAAAAGACAAGGCAACATGTAAACATTTATATAAACCTGCAAAATGCAGGTGATTATACAGTGATTAGCCAACAACACATCTATATCCCTCAGCAGTCAGTCAAATTTCTCTACAGCTCTGTATCTCTAATTTTCATTAGGAAACACGTTGAAAGAACCAATGACATCTCAAATAACTGGTCCTAAAGTGCCTGCCTTGGTCTCATTTACTGCTTTAGACTCTCTACTCAAGGAGCTGTGCGTATTATCCACCACACTCTTCTCCCACCTGGAAAGAGGAGACAGGGTGGTTCCACTGTCAACAGGCTCCAAACTGCCAAGTGCCCATGTGAAATCAAGCTCCAACATGGTAAAGAGGAAAAGGGAACACCCCTGCACCCTTCAGTACAGCATTTTCCAAACCCTGGGTATCAAGAGCTGCTGGATTAAGACCTAGGGTGCAATCTCTTCACCTGAGGAATACATGGATATGGGAGACTGAAGAGGATGGGAGACTACCTATCTAGCTAACTTGATGTTAGGAGCTTAGCAGAGCTCGTTAGGAGCAGAGACTCAACAGCAGACACTCATCTTGTGATTAAGGAGAGATGCATTCAGAAACACACCCCCTAAGATACATCTTTTGCATGATTCAGTGTTTCTGATACACACCTCACACATGAAGTTTGGAATATTTTCTGCTTAAACAAATCTGTTTGGGGATTTTATGGGTTCTGTTTTTACATTAATTGTGTATGTGGTTCTCTCCCTCTGACCTTGATAATAACTGTTATTAAAAACATAAATGTTACTTGCTTATGGATTGAAGAAACCACAGCATTTAAAATGTTTCTCTCTGCCCTTCTGGGTGCTGAAGCAGCCCTGTGCTCATGTCCTGCCCTTCCTCCTTGGGTCTTCTGATAGGCATAATAAAATAGGTGTTTTCTTACCCTAAGTGAGACACTCAGGGAGTGGGGTTTTTATGTGTGTGGGGTTTTTTCTACTGTACTTTGAACACTCAAAGTAACCCACCCCTTTCACTACAGGTTACAGGCAGGCAAACGATGGCTGCTGCCTTTTAGGATGCTATAATGGAATGTTTCTGTTGTAGACCAGGAGAGCTAACATGCAAAATTTTGACACTGAAAATATTTTTTAAGAGAAAACTCAACTTCAAGACCTAATGGCAGCACCTAATTTAAACATCAGGATCCAAAAGAAAGCAGAAAAGCACGTTGCATTGAGGTGCAGAAAGGGACTCTCTGCAATTAAGCACATCTAGAGAAGCTCGTCCAGAACATGTACCATGGGGGACAGCTTTCCTGGGCCATCTGCTCCCCTGGGAGACAAGCCCTTGTTTCTTCACAAGGCTTCTGGAATATACATCTCCATTTGAAATCTATAACGTTTGAACTAGTATCTCCAGCTGAGATTACTGTAACATCAAGAAACTGAGCAGTGCTAACCAGCACTGGAGCGAAGCCAGGCTGGAGCCACTGCCACGACATCTAGTTGTTCCAGGAAGGGGTCACCTCCCCATTCACCTTATCACCAGTTTCACAAAATGACCAAGTTCATTCCTGTGAGAGATGTTGTTCATCTTGTCACATTGTGACAGTGCAGACAAGCCATCTCTACAGGTTGATGTAACTTTAATATTCAAGAGAACACGTGCTGTACTCTCTCAGCACATGATGTCAAGTAATTATTTGAGGTCCCATTTCAATAACAGGACACATCTCATCTCTAAGTACCACCTCATCGATGGACGTAAAGAGAGCACACTGTTCTGAACTGGAAGCAAGGAGTTGCTCTCTTGCTTCAATTTAACAGAGCTCATGAAACAAGAGAGAAAAATGAAATATTATTTTTCCTATTTTCTAATTTCTAAACCTCCCTCTGTCAAAAATTCACAGGTGACAGGCTGTCTTTGTGGCTCGCTGCACTCTTGCCATCAGTGAATAAGGCCCATAAAAAGCTTATTCTTTGAAAGGTCAGCTTAGAAAGAAGCTACTGAACTCTGGGGATCCACAGAGATCCTGGAGAAGCTGGCAGCAGATAAAAAAACCCAAACTTGTTTAAAAATACTGACTACAGAGAAGACCAAGTACTACACTCTACACTACAATAATAAAAACAGTACATTGCGAGGCTAGACATTACAACCGTCTCCATAGAAAGGCACAGAGGGGGTTTGTTTAACAAATATGCATAGGAAAGAACACAAGGAATCGGTTCTGCCACAGGAGGGTCCATGCAGAGATCCATTCACAGCCAAGAAAAGGTGGGTTTCCTACCATTTTAACGTGACCTTGCACTGCTACTGAGAATAAATGGATGGCATCTTGTCCTACTCCAGCGCTAAACACTGTGCAGCTCCTAAGCCCCATGGTAACTGACCAAGATTTTTCAGCTGGACGTGCCAGTACTGGCAGGTGGTTGTAAACCTTAACCACACATTGTGTTTCCACTGCACAGTAAGGTTCACACTAACTCAGGGTGGCCTTCCGGGCAGCTCTGTATGCATCTTCAGCATTCCAGCTGCAAAACGCTGTGAAGCAAACCAAATGTGGACTGGCTTCTCCACAGCAAGCCCAGCTTCCTGCAAACATACCTACTCACATAGAGGTGTAAATGGTTAGGAGGGCTACAACCCCCAGCGGGCACAGCTCCCTTACTCCTCACCACCACCTGGTTCATACTGAGCACAGTTCGCAGAGCCCATCAGTGGTGCTGCGGTTGTCCATCCTTAGCTCCGGAGTCTACCACAGCAACAGTGCCACTGTGGTCATGGTGGTCCTGGTGATGAGACAGGTTCTCTTTGTGTTTTCGGTCCACAGCTGACACAATGTCGGGGATATACCCCCCTGAGGCACCATTGCTCAATACAGGAGGTGGTTCCCCTTCATAATCCTGAGGAGTGTTGAGCATCGGTGTTTTTGAAGCAGCATTTCCTACTCTGGATAAGGAGCAGGTGTCACCAGGCAAAGGGCCATCCAGGAAAGGAAGTTTCTAAACAAATAAAAAGACAGTAAAAAATTAACCAAAGCTGTTCTTCCCACATGTTAGGGACACACAAAGAACTGCCAACATAACAGCCCTGTATCAGTGCTTCTTTCAGCTCTGTAACCCAGCACTGAAGTACACAGGCATAGATCCTTCCAGGCTGGAAAGATGGGCCCTGGTGAACCTAATGAGGTTCAACACTGCCAAGTGTCAGGTGTTGCACTTGGGTTGGAAGAATCCCAGACACAGATACAGACTGGGAGAAGAGCTGCTGGAGAGCAGCCCTGCTGAGAAGGACTTGGGGATTGTGGTGGATGAGAAACTGAACATAAGCCAGCAGTGGCTCTGACAGCTCACAAGGCCAATGGGATCCTGGGCTCCATCAGCAGAGGGGTGGCAGCAGGGACAGGGAGGGGATTGTCCCTCTCTGCTCTGCCCTTGGGAGGCCCCATCTGGAGTCCTGTGTCCAGAGCTGGGGCCCCCAATACAAGAAAGATGTGGGACTGTTGGAGAGGGGTCAGAGGAGCCACAAAGATGATTAGAGGGCTGGAGCAGCTGCCCTACAAAGAGAGGCTGAGGGAGCTGGGCTGGGTCAGCCTGGAGAAGAGAAGGCTGTGGGGGGACCTCATTGCAGCCTGCCAGTCCCTGGAGGGAGCTTATAAGCAGGAGGGGATTCAACTTTTTAAAAGGGCAGAGAATGGCAGGACAAGGGGGATGGATTAAAACTAAAGGAAGGAAGGGTTAGATTAGATATTAGGGGGAAGTTTTTTACAGAGAGAGTGGTGAGGGGCTGGAACAGGCTGCCCAGAGAAGTAGTGGATGCCCCGTCCCTGGAAGTGTTCAAGGCCAGGTTGGATGGGGCCCTGGGCAACCTTGTGTAGCTCCAGGCCTGGAGGTTGGTGGCCCTGCCTGTGGCAGGGGGGTTGGAGCTCTATGATCCTTGGGGTCCCTTCCAACCCAGACCATTCTATGATTCTATGATTTTATTTTTGATACAAGCATCATTGTTTAATTAATCAAACCAAAGTTTCCAGCATTCACATTAACCTAATGAAGAAGATCAATAGGTTTTCTCACTGGTGTATTTATAGATGATTCCCCACTGGGGGGTGTGTGTGTTTGTGTTTTTCAGATATGCATAGAAAGGATATTGCACCCAGAGCATAACAAGTAGCCACGTTCCTACTTTCAGTACTCCCGCAAACTGCTCTGTCAGCCCCTCCTCAGGACAGAGGGGGAGAAAGCAAGATGGAAAAAACACCCCTTTTAGGTCAAATAAAGGCAGTTTTATAAAACAAAAACAAAGGCCACACAACAAAGCAAGGGACTTATTCTCTGCTTCCCATCAGCAGGCAATGTCTAACCACTGGCTGGGAAGCAGGGCTTCAGTACACGCAACACCAGAGAACCCAAGGTGAAGAGGTACGAGATTCCCTGCCTTGTTTTAGCAAAGCACTTGAAATCCAAGGTAGCCACTTTTAGAGGGTAATTCAGCCCACACAGCCCAGTTACATTTAGGCTAGCTTAAGTAACTCAGCTGTTTTAACACCTGGTTCACCAGTTTTTCCATCATGGCTTGTGAACGGGAAGAAGGGGATAAAAAACAACACAGGGGCAAGCTGAGTATGAACATACAAAACCATCCTAATTTTTAATTATATTTAATATTATTTAATTATATATTTAATTATAATATGAACATACAGAACCATCCTAATTTTTAATTATATTTAATATTATTTAATTATATATTTAATTATAATATGAACATACAGAACCATCCTAATTTTTAATTATATTTAATATTATTTAATTATATATTTAATTATAATATGAACATACAAAACCATACAATAACATCCTCTTTATTCTTGTTTTGTTTGGGGCAAGGAAGAGAAAGCAGGCAGCAGCCCTGCTGACTTCCTCTCTCCCTTGAAATTTGCTGTGAGTGGGGTTGAAACCCAGATACTCTTTCAGCACCTGCTTCATTTAGAGAATTAGAATATTACAAGCCTGAAACAGAACTTGGCCAAAGGCAGTTTTTGAGAATGAGAATTTGGGGTAAGTCAAACCTATTTATTACAGCAATGCCAATTAACCCTTTGTTTTGCCCAGCTCTGCCCAGCACATTGGAACTGCTCAGCTCTGTTTTCCAAAACCATTGTGTAATTTAAAAAAGGCTTCAGGACTCACATTTTCCAGTTCAGAGGCACTGTCCTCCAGTTGCACCTTTTGGCTCATGCAGCTTAGCAGATGATCCAAGACACGCTGTTTTGGGTGCATTCCTTTGTCAAAGCGATTATACATCCCACACCAAAACCTCAGGAACAGGACAAGAAAAGAATTAGGTGGCCTAGTGCACACTGGTGGCCAACAAAGCAGAGGCTGCTTAAGAAAAAAGAGTTTTAAAAAAAAAACCCCTGAGATTAAGAATCGATTTTATAGAACTGCCACAGCCTAGGATTATAAAAATTCAGTACCAATGGGCAAATTTTCATCAAGATCATAAAAATTCTGCCTTAGGATCCATAAGCACTGTCAGGAGGTATTAGCAGAAGATGAAAATATACTTTTTGCTATTGCAGACTCACTGAGGGCTTGGGCAATTCACCTGCAAGCCCTCAGCCTGCCCAACCCCCCTACTTTTACTGAACCCCTTTGCATGCCAGTAACCACTCACACACACTTAGAGAGGTATTTGCATCCCTCCCTCTCTCAGCAGTGAACAGGAGGGAGCCAGAAACAAAGCACAACCAACAACTTTGGCTGTAACACCCTGGGCAAGTAAACAGGCATGGCAACAAGAAATCCCTTCTTGTGAAAAGCACCCTGACTGCATAAGCCTGGGAGTGCCTTGGAACAGGTTCCAGTCTGAAAGACTTAATCATAGAATGGCATGGGTTGGAAGGGACCCCAAGGATCACAGAGCTCCAACCCCCCTGCCACAGGCAGGGCCACCAACCTCCAGGCCTGGAGCTACACAAGGTTGCCCAGGGCCCCATCCAACCTGGCCTTGAACACTTCCAGGGATGGAAGTATATATTAAAGAGGAGGAAAGGAGGAGCTTTCTTCAACAACTGCCTATCCCATCACAGAAATCAGAGAACAAGCAGTCAGGTGTATACGTGGGTTCTATCTACACATCTGAAGTTGTTCTTTTCTCTGCCTTTCCCCACCCTCTCTCAACACCAAAGAAAAAAATACTAATTTTAAATTGCAGTACCTGCACTTATTTAACAGCTACCTGCACACTACTTCTCTCAGTTTATGGATGAGGAATGGAGGGGAAAGGCAAAACAAACCATGCTGTCAGCAGAAAATTTATTTTATGAAACCTGAATTACCCATCTACATTGGGGTGAAACAAGTTTTCCCCCCAACCCCCTCCTGCCCCTTCCACTTCTTAAAAAGCAACTTACTGGAAACTGAAAGGTAGTGTGTTTGGTTGAAGCTCTTTGTAAGCTGTAAATCCTCTGTACAAAGGATTTCTCAATTCCTGCTTCTTCTGTAAGAGGAAAGGCCACAGAGAATGGGTCTTCTCAAAGATTCTGTCAATCACAAATAACATCTAATCACTACAAAAAGAATCAGAGTAAGTTGATTGATGCCATTGGTTGTTGAGTAGAATTAGATTAATGGAGCTGAGAGGTATTGTTATATGGTATCTGATTCATTTCATAAACATGAGATACATCACTGAGGAATATATACAGTCATCTAAAATGGAAACTATCCAGCCTGAAAGGGGTGTCCACAGCTCTTGCTGTCAACCAAATTCAAACTTCGGGGGTAAAATTAACCTGTAGATTTCTTTTCATGCTGTAGAATGTAAGGTCTCTCAAGACAGTGTGCCCCTTAACCAACCTTTCCAGAGCACTTTCCAGAGGTTTTGCTGAGACTAATTATTCAGGATTGCAGCACATCTATTCAACATAAAGTCCCCAAGCCTGGGAAGAGGGCAGTGAAGAAAAGGAAGGGGATTGTGGCCTGAAGTCATCAAGAGCGAAAGAAATGGGTTCCTAATGGTTGCCTCTAAGGAATGAACTTGGGAGTAGGCAATCCCTAATGGCACCTCCAAGGGATGAACTAGGAGTAGGCAGTCCCATTAGGCTGATGGAGGTGTAGCTTCACTTCAAGGTCCATGCAGACCACCATGTGTACTATTACTTACATGGCATTATCTGTACACGACTTACATGGCATTTATCAAGTACATTAAACCCACAAACCAAACACAACCTGCCCTTCTGACATTTCAAGTGACTTCTAGACCCCTAGGCCAACTCACCTCAGTTCCTCACGCTCCTTATGGCAGGTGCCAAGGAAGTTGCCAAACTGGCAGGAGTAGACGTGGTCGTGGATTTCAAGGAGGAACCGCTCATTGAACTCAAACGTGCAGGGGAACTGCTGCATGAGCTGCCAGACACATTCAACAAACTGAGTGAAGACAGGGGATACTTCTTTGGGGTCACCATCCAAATGGCTACACCTAGAGATGCAAACCAAACAGGGTTAGATCCTGTGTCACTCAACAATAAAGAATCCCCTCGCCATTAAGCAGCTGGGAAGGTTTCTTCACTACTGGAGTAAGACTCTAGTAAGGCTCAGAAAAACCCTCATGTGGTTTAACTGAGGGAAACCACATGTTAAGGCATGCCACCCTGAGCACTGCTTGTTCTCCCAGGCTACCTGGTAGAAGCCATGAGAACTGTGCAGTGTCCCTTTCTGTAAAGCAAAGCCAGCAATGGAAGAGCCTATGTTAACAGACTTGAAAGCATCACAAGAAATATTTGTGGAATGGGAATCCTTAAGCCTATGCTGTAGGGACATGGGAAAAAGGCAATATTCTCCAAAGAAACATCTACTGCTCAGATAGAAGAAAAGAACAACCCCAAAACCCAGGGCAGGTTTGGGATATAACCTGGAAATCCACAGGAAGGAACAAGGCATCCCCAAACTTGAGCGGAGAAACGAAGTGAGATTTCTTATGCCACATCTGGCTGATCAAATCCCTGTTCCTGACTCTGGGATTCCAACAGCAATGTCCTAAGCAGCACCAAGGAAGAGGATTGATTTCCCTCAGAGCAGTAAGAGCACCTGCCCTACAAAGAGAGGCTGAGGGAGCTGGGCTGGGTCAGCCTGGAGAAGAGAAGGCTGTGGGGGGACCTCATTGCAGCCTGCCAGTCCCTGAAGGGAGCTGATAAGCAGGAGGGGATTCAGCTTTTTAAAAGGGCAGATAATGGCAGGACAAGGGGGATGGATTAAAACTAAAGGAAGGAAGGGTTAGATTAGATATTAGGGGGAAGTTCTTTACAGAGAGAGTGGTGAGGGGCTGGAACAGGCTGTCCAGAGAAGTAGTGGATGCCCCGTCCCTGGGGGTGTTCAAGGCCAGGTTGGACGGGGCCCTGGGCAACCTTGTGTAGCTCCAGGCCTGGAGGTTGGTGGCCCTGCCTGTGGCAGGGGGGGTGGAGCTCTATGATCCTTGGGGTGCCTTCCCACCCAGACCATTCTATGAATCTATGATAAGGCACCAGCCACCACTATGAGAAGGTTTGTCTACTGGACTAAAAGTTTACATTCTCAATGCTGAAAGCCATGTCTTGAGTACTTTTTGTAACCATTTCCAGGTTCTCACACTTGGAACTATCCTTTAAAATAGGAGTATTTTTATTAATTTTTGTCTTAAAGTGAGAAAGGTGAAAAGGAGTCCCTGAAGAAGCAGAAGCCATGACCACAGAACATTTATTTGGCCAATAATGACCAAACTGAAGTTTATCTGCTTCTTATTATACACCAGCATAAGGGTGTGCCTACTGCTTATTTTCCCCAGAGATGCTTTAGGGGAACAGGTTTATTAGTAAAACCAGGAATCAGTTTCACATCAAGGACAAAGCCTTGACTCCCTGCCCTACCTGTTTTCTTCTGGATCCTTTCAGTTAATTTTGATATGGCAACCACAGCAAGAAGCAATTCATGGTAATATCCCTACTAGATGCAGGCTGTCAGTTAGAGGAATGAGAGTGGAGGTCAGATTGGTTTCCAGCACTGTAGTGGGGCCAAGTTTATGCTTTGAGCTTGGTAAAAGTCCTGAAAAACATTAGCTGAGATTTTCTTCCAGGAGATGGGCACAGAAGAATTAACATCTCCTGCCAGAACACTGTCACTCCTCAGATAATACAAATGTGATTTTACAGGTAGAAAAACAGAATACAATTTGTTCAAGACTGATTTTTATAAAGTAATTAAAAAAAATAGCAGTGATGAAATAAAGCCAGTGTATGTAAAGGGTGTTACACCACCAACTCCAGTGTTTTCCAAGTCTTCTCTCCTCTATCCTGTATTTTCACAGGAGTACTCAAACCAGAACACACTGCATTCATTTCACAGCCAAGCCTCCACCCAAGTCACCCAGATATCAGGCCCTCCTTACCTGTGTGAGAACTTGTGGCCCATTGAGATCCACTCCTTCTCTATTAGAACCTTTGGTTTCAAAATACAAGTGAAAAAAACCCTATTACTTTAGAAAAAGCCAACTGAAGCCTTTGATGTTAAATTCAAACCCTTACAACCAATGCTACCCACTGACCCCACAGGTACAAACATATCCATAGAAGGCAAGGAAAACAGCAATGTATAGATTACAAGTTATCCACAGCTACCAGTACACCACCACTGGTGGAATCAGAAGTTACTTCAGGCAAGTCTAGGACTATTTTGAGGGAGTCTCTATGTTATTAAAACCATAAGATATAAACACACTGAGCTAAAAGAGTTAACAGCTTAATGCTACACCACTCACTATTTAATTCAGAAGAGTATCTTCTGATAGTGAAGCTGGGGCTGCCCCCAGATCCCTGTCAGGGTTCAAGGCTGGGTTGGATAGAGCTTGGGGCACCCTGGGCTGGTGGGTGGTGTCCCTGCCCATGGCAGGGGGGCACTGGAAGAGGTCTGAGGGTCCTTCCCACCCACACCAAGTCTGGGATTCTAGGATATGGCTATTTCTCTTTAAACAAAGAATGCCTGTCTTACAGATAAGAAAACAACAAGGAAGCAGTATTTTCTTTAAACACATCTCATAAGGAGCCAAATAATTGATGTTGAAACTGTTTTTACTTGCCTTGCTGGATGATGTTTAATGATCAGTTCCCAGCATCACAGAATCATTAAGGCTGGAAAAGACCTCCAAGACCATCCAGTCCAACCACCCCCCTACCACCTCTATTACTCACTAACCCATGTCCCTAAGTACCTTATCTTACCTCTCCCTGAACACCCCAAGGGATGGTGACTCCACCACTTCCCTGGGCAGCCCGTTCTAAGGCTCAACCACTCTTTCTGAGAAGAAATTTCTCCTCATTTCTAACCTGAGCCTCCCCTGGCACAACCTGCAGCCATTCCCTCTTGTCCTATTGCTTCTTATCTGTGAGAAGAGGCTGAGTCCCAGAAGAGGAGGCTCAGGGTGAGACCTTATTGTTCTCTACATCCTCTTCTCTGGACTGAACAGTCCCAGTTCCCTCAGCCACCATCCTCAGACTTATGTTCCAGCCCCTTTATCTACACCATCCAGAGACTTGAAGAAGGAAAGGAAGGCAGAATTTCACAGAGTTCTTGGACTGCTTTTCAATTTTTCCCTTTTTTACACTTGTGTTGCATGTGTTTAGGAATAACCACTGTCATCAGATTTGCTCATGTAAATCATTTGCTCACAGGACAGACAAGCATTTTTCTGTTTTGATTACTGCCCCCATTCCTAATCAAAATGGTGTTTCTTAGTTTGTACAGGATCATTGAGAACACAGCCAAAGCCCAGGCAGTGCTTCACACTCCCATGTCATTTTAATTGTATACAGACTGCAACATAATCCAGATGCAGAACCAATAATTAAAATAGAACAGAATGCAAGGAAACAGTCCTCCAGTGTGTTGCAGTGTCAGGAGCTCCAATTTACATTGTTCAGAGTTCCTTAAAAGAAACCCTGAAATCTGAGAAAAGCAGCAGTTTGTCTTCCAAGTATTTGGAAAGGTAACATCACAGATCATACTGTATTTATGGAGTGCTGATTTCAAATAAGAAAAAGGCTGCAGTAGAAGCAAATGGGCAAGTTAATGTCCAGTGGCTTTTTTTTTTAAAAAAAAAGATCTTAAGTGATGTGCAGGTTACAAGCTGCCCTGGGCCCACCAATGAGTTCACCCAGTTTTAAATCCTAGCAGGTAAGGGACCATTTGCTCCAAGTCTCAAAGGACAAGCTGCTTCACCATTCTTTTTGTGGGTTGCTGCCAGAGTTGCATCCTTTGCTCACTCATCTCTTGCTGAAATGTCTCATTAGTGGCTCTCACGTGGACATTCCAGGAAACAAAGATTTGGGAATGTAAATCAACCACTGCCCTTTTATGCCCAAGCTGTTCAGAGCAATCAAAGCTTGTTTATAGTATCCAAGCTGGTTTTATATAGGTCACCTACTGCTCGTTCCACGAAATGGCCTTAATTAGGGCCTGTTTACATTTCACATCCAGGCAGCACTTTTTATTTGTTGAAGCTCCAACATCTGTGTTCTTACCATAAAGCCTTTAAAAGTCCTGTAGAAGGGATCTAAGAGGAGGCTGGCCAGAGAGCAGACCTGTGCAGTGCGATCCCAGCCATCAGAGCAGTGGACTAACACACTAGCCTTTTCATCTTTCACAGCCTGTGAAGGAGACCAGACAGAACACTTCAGCAGCTGTCTAGGTTGGTTACTGCAATTAAATGCTACCCCTTCATCTGCATTTACCTGACTGGCCTAAAACCCAGGGGAGAATTGGTCACATCTCATCCAGACCACAGAAGTGCAGCATTTCTGGGTACGGAACCTTCAACCCGTAGGCAACCCCAACTAGCCTAATAGCCTAAAATGCTGCAGCAACACAGAGCCCAACCTCAAAATGCTCCTTCTTCTGAAAGACCAAGAACTCCCAGTGCCCTCCTCTGAGGAAAAAGTTTGGAGGATGAGTAAGGAATAATAATTGGACACACAGGGACTAGGAACTCATCACGACAAGTTAGAAGAGTTCTTCCCAACTTCCTCTCATGTGGATCACCTTCCTCCCTTTGTACCAGTGGCAGAAGCTTCTTGATTGCTAGATGGGAAAATTTTAAGAGCAATGACAGCATTTACAGGTCACTCCTCTTGTCAGGTGTTGCCTGTGTTCCCTTTACTGTGACAAAAGAGCCACACACCTTAGTAACTCTCCTCCTCTTGCCTGACCTGCAAAGCCACAAGCTCTGTGGAAATGAGAACTGCATCCAATAATCAACATGAGCCATGTCACATCACACAGAACTGGGGGAAAACAAACTGGTCTGAGGAATCCATCATTTAAGGGAGAGCAGTTCAGTAAGTAAGGAGCACAAGATTACGAGCTGTTTGCCCTACTAGTTATGTGTTAGAGGTGTTTATAAAGGTCATTTGTTCCCATTCTGTGCTTTTATTTCTTTCCAACAAGTTCCAATAAAGCCTAGGTAACTGCTTGTTACAGACAGTGAACAGGACGGTGCCTAGGCAATTTGTTGAGTCACAGCAACTGGGAGACCCACTCAATGTTCTCCAACTGCAGGCTCATTTCTTAGAGCTGAGCCCAACCTGAGCAGCAGTGTTTTCCCACCTTCTCTCCAGAGACACCTTCATGGCCTTGGAGCAGTCCCTAACAGACAAGTACATATTTTTTAATTCACCTGCAGGCTGGGGTACAGTTTTACCTTGGCAAGAAAGACACTTGCATCCATCACAGCCTTAATGTGCCGTAACCAACCTGAGTTCTCCAGCCCAGTGAGGAAATCGCTCATTGAGGGGGACTTCATTTCACACACTAAGAACACAAACAAAGGAATCAGTCAGTTCCATTAACAACATTTCTTTCCCACCTCCTCATTGCTCCTCACAGCAACAGTTGGGTAGATTCTAAAAGCTAGAATTTCCACACTTCTAAGCATCCTCAGCAATATCCTGTCAATAGGACACAGAAACTACCGGTGATGTCAACACACAAACTGGGAGTTTTCAGCTATGAGAGAGCTTGAAAGTCTGAAAAGTCTCCTCCTCCTCCTCTTTAAATGGTAACTAATTTTTTTCAGCTGAGTTTCTTCCAACATAAGTGTTTAGCTCTCTGTTACTTCACTATAAATCACCATTGTTAGCCACCGACACGCCGACACCAGCACAAAGATCTGAAGAAAGGAGAGTTCTAATTTAGAGAGAGAAATAACATGTCTAACCTTAAAGGCAACTCAGATATGACACTGAAACCCAGCATAGAAAATACCTGGAGTAATACAGTTCAGTAGTCTGTAAGCACCAGCAATAGAGATTTTATCACAATTGAAGAAGAATATGGGAGTAAACAAGTAGTTATTCTGCCTCTTCTTACACCACAAAATGAGTCTGCCAGGAACAGGCAATTTGGGACTCATATCTGTGATCAGGAGAATCTCTTGGTCACACAAAGAATCTCATTCTTCTCCAAGGCCAGGCAGCTGGCAGCATGAATTAGAAGCAAGATGACCATTATGCTGATCACTAAAATATTAAACTCTGATTTTGAATGGCAGAGCTTGTATTACATTTTAGAAAACTAAGTCTGGGTACCAAGAGGAGTGATCTGCAGCATCCACTCTGCTCCTTTCCACGGCCTTTGCCTGCACAAGACCAGTAACAGTGCTGGGAACCAGCTACCAGAGTATTGCTGGCTTGATCCAGGCTATGCTATCACCTTCAACTGAGCTTCTCCAAAAGCACAGCAGTGAAAATATGCACTTGATTCACCTCTTGTTGTCCAGTGGCTCAGGTTATTTCTCCTGTCTTGCTTTGCATTTTTCCTTAAGGTCATAATCTCAGAGTAGCTTAATTAGTGAGCAACTCTGTATTTTTATATATTTTAATGCATTAAAACATTAAATACATTTTTGTGTATAAAAAAAAGATCAGTTGAAATCAGAAATAAATGAAACACAAGAACTACATGCTTATGAGCTTAAAGTCTTTGGAAACTTGTGCCAAAATCTTGTTTCCCCATCAGAAACACTGTTTAACAGACATACTCCAAACCGAGCACAGCAAACCCCAGAAAAGTATTTCCTCAACAACCCAGGTAGCTTTCTTTTGAGAGCTCACAAAGTAGCCATGAGACTATCTTAAATATTATGGTTTACCTTTCTCTAGCCTTTTTCTTTTAATTTGGCACATTTATGAAACTCAGATTTTCCTTAAAGAGCTCAAGGAGCACTGTTAGTTTAGTTGCTATTTTTGAGCTGCTAGAAAACAAACATATTTTCAGCCACTTCAGTGCAGCAAAGGATCTTTGCTGATCTGCCTCCATCACAACACAGAGTTTATATATTCAGCAACATGTTCTGTCCACTTCCAGCAGCCATACCCACCCTCCAGGAGCTTCTGCAAGCTGTTCCGCATCACGTGGATGTTTTCGATGCCAATAAACTTGAAGCGAATGTTATCATAGTTATCTTCATTCTCATAGCCCTTCCCAGCAGCTCGGTTGGCCATGGCATTTAGCTGTCAAATTCAAGGCAATGGGAATAGGAGAGAGAAGAGAAAGGGAATTATAACCAACAATACTCTGGGCTCCATTAGAAGAGGGGTGGCAGCAGGGACAGGGAGGGGATTGTCCCTCTCTACTCTGCCCTCGGGAGGCCCCAGCTGGAGTCCTGTGACCAGAGCTGGGGCCCCCAATACAAGAAAGATGGGGGGCTGTTGGAGAGGGGTCAGAGGAGCCACAAGGATGATTAGAGGGCTGGAGCAGCTGCCCTACAAAGAGAGGCTGAGGGAGCTGGGCTGGGTCAGCCTGGAGAAGAGAAGGCTGTGGGGGGACCTCATTGCAGCCTGCCAGTCCCTGAAGGGAGCTGATAAGCAGGAGGGGATTCAGCTTTTTAAAAGGGCAGAGAATGGCAGGACAAGGGGGATGGATTAAAACTAAAGGAAGGAAGGGTTAGATTAGATATTAGGGGGAAGTTTTTTACAGAGAGAGTGGTGAGGGGCTGGAACAGGCTGCCCAGAGAAGTAGTGGATGCCCCGTCCCTGGGGGTGTTCAAGGCCAGGTTGGATGGGGCCCTGGGCAACCTTGTGTAGCTCCAGGCCTGGAGGTTGGTGGCCCTGCCTGTGGCAGGGAGGTTTGAGCTCTATGATCCTTGGGGTCCCTTCCAACCCAGACCATTCTAGGATTCTATGAATACACAGAAATAAAGCAGTCTGCTTTTGCAAGGACTTAATAGTTTAAAAAAAAAAATCTCCCAGAAAATACACTGAACAAAGTTGTTTCTCAGAAATCTTTCCCCACCTCCCAGGCATTACTTCCAGCTGTTTCACTACCATTACACCAGTGCCTCCAGCCCATTAGTCAGAGACTCATTAAAACCCTGGACAGAATCATCTCTTAGGGCAGGCAGTATGAAAGCCATGCCCAATTTCAGAATACTGCTGTCATCAAAACAAGTCGAGACACCAAGTCTGCCTCAGTTGTAAAGAGATGCAGACAGAAGTGTAGAAAAATAAAACTAGGAAAGCCATTTTTATGAGTAACATACATACATGGTGGTATAGAAATAGTAAGAGAATTCCAAAGCTTTTCACAGACATACATGCACAGATGAAATAAAGCCACCTGAGGGAAACATAGAAATATTAAAGTTGAGCAGAAAGAATACAGCAACCAACTGGAACTGCAGAAAGAAGTAGCAAAGAAGCCAGCTGCTCTAACAGTTACCCAGAACAGTTCAAGAGCTACCAGGAAATCTTTAGTGACAAAAAAAAAAACACACAAAGAAAGAGCACCTCAACCCCCTGCATAGTACTTTGGGAAGAGGAGCGATTTTCCTCCACAGAGAGAAGGAAGAGTCAGATAGAGTAGAGAACAATTAAATAACCCTAATGCCTCAGTTGAACCAGAGTAAGACACGTTGTGTTATAGGGGGAAGTGTGACCAATTATAAATTGTTCCTTTCCCACCAAATACTTTCAAACAGAATTACCATCAGTGATAGTTCAGTGGAACATCTATGATACTGGAAGCTGCCTGTACCAATAGAACATGCAGCAATTGCTATAAACATACACACAATAGTTTCCCTCTAAAGTGTCATGCTACAAAAAGCCAAAATACATCTTGGAACAACAGGTGAAACATTCTTTGTTTTCCCAACAAGGCTTTTTTTTCCCCCTTCTTTCCCTCACCACAGTTTAACTCTGTGGTTTCTATACAGTAACTGCAGTTATCTGAACAGTGAAGCAGATTCCCAGAAAGCTCAAATTTAAAAATAATTGGAGCACTCAAACCCCTGAATTTAAATATCTGCATACTATGAAAATCCTTGTGTTCCAATTGCTTATACCAACACACCCAATCAATATGCTGACGAGACTACCTTTTGAACTGGTTTCCAAATTCAGTTCCTCAAGATGATGGTCACTAGAGATTTTATTTTGCATGTATTTCTTCAATATCCTCTTACATAAACACCTCAGTAACAAAGTTCTAACCCAAAATTGTGGCTACAGACCAGAAGAGCTGAATTGTATTAAAGTCCAAACCACACTTAATGAGTGTGGTTTTTTTTTTACAAAGGAGGGGTGGGGGGGGAAAGTAGGAATTGCTTTTTCTTAATTGTTATCTGACTCCACATAGCTCCAGTTCTCCCCACATCTGCTGATTAAAGCACTTCAACCTCATGGAACAGAATCCTAAGGCTTCACTCCAACTCAGTGTATTAAGCCAGCGCTCTGAAGGAAAATTCTTCACTGTTCAGCCAGCTTTATGCTTGCCAGCTGCTTCAGGTCGTCCTTAAGACAAATCTCAGCCCAGAATACCCAGGAGTGCAAGCATTCCTAAAGGCACTTCTATTATGCACAAGAATTCATTGCATTACGACACCCAAAGCAGGAGCCTGACAGTGAACTCCCCCCTCAGGCCTGGCACAATTTAACCTAAGGCAGCCTGAGAAAGCCTTAGCGTAGTTAGGGAAGAATGAACTGGAAACATTAGGAATTTGGAGGCTTTAGAAGGAGGCACAAACCCCAAAAAGATACCTTTGGTCTTGTGTCTACAACATACATGAAGGGGCTCCCAGGGTTGGCTTCTCGGATGGCCTGCAGCATCTGTTCATCCTCCAGACAGCGCGCGCTGAACCCGGACAGAGGCTGGCTACAGCGGCATATGGCGGCCTGCAACACAGAGCAGCTCACAGTCCTCTGCTGCCACACTGCCTGAGCGCGCCGCCCCAAAGAACAGCCATTTCAGCATCCTATTCTCCCAGCTCCCTACTTACTGAAACAGCTGCTACTTCAATGAACATACAGAAATGCAACTGGGAGATTTCTCAAAGCTATGGGTTTGGAACCTTAAGGATGAGGCTAAGGAGCCCTACTGCAGACTCTGCTGCTGTGCTCCCAAACCCACTATGCTGATGATCAGTAAACCCTGACGACCAGTATCAAGTATTAGTGTTTCTCATGCTTTCCACTTGGTTTCTATTGCCCAAGCCACTCTTTTCCACTTTGCTTATTGGGTGCAACCGTTCCACACTCAGAGCCACACTGAGTGTGCTTTCAGGAAGTTTCCATAGCTGCCAGCACAACTCCATAGAGCAGCCTAGGTCAAGCCACGCTTCCTCAGGAAAGCAACAATTTGACTGTGCCAGCATTTTCCTAACATCTGCATCTAAAACACTGCTGAGACAGCATAGTTAAAAATTTACATTCTGCTCTTCAGTGGAAAAAAAAAAACCCAAAACCTGAAACCTTCACTTATTCTGGATTTATTTCAGGGTGGTTCCTCCTCTTCAATACTAAGAAAAATCTAGCTGAGTGAACTATGTGTCTTGTTAAAACATTATTCAGTATCTCTCAACAGTAGATTACAAAACCAAAACAAGAACCACGCAACAAGGCATTGCTGAAAGCTGATTAAAACACCCAGAACTTTACAGATGGGAACCTTGGAGGGTTTGTGCTTTTTGCACAGCTCTGGATGTGTCCCAAGCATTTTTCTTAACCAGCATATTCTCTGTGTCAGAGCCAATCAGTATTAAAGCACTTAAGAGAAGCCAAGATCTAAAACGCAAATTAACATGCTCTAAAAATTATCTCATCTTTTCCTTTCACTAAGAGGGGACTGGACAAGGAGGGGAACCCTTACTCCCAGGAAAGACAGCAGATGATGAACAACTAACATTGTTTTCTTTATATAAGTAAGAAAGCACCGGGATCCGCCCTCTGCTTCTGAACCTTGAACTTCCAATCACCACTGCCTTATTAGCAGCTCTAGGCACCACTATTTCTGGAGGGTATGTGTTGCAAACCTAAGCAGGAAGAAAGAAAAATAAATTAGATATTACTACTCAGCAATTCACAGAAAATTCACTTTTAGCTTATGATCTAGCTTTACCAACAGAAACAGATCATCTGCCATAGCACAATCTAATATACTCGACATCTGAAGTTGTGAACCATTAAGATGTAATTAAAAAAAAAAACCAACAAAGGAAAAGAGCAAAATAAACCAGTCTGCTGAAGGAAACAGTTTTGCAACTGAACCTAAAAACCCCCAAAACTCCAATTGCACAGCACACACTTAAAGGGAAGTTCTTTAAATCCCTAAGTTGTATGAAAGTTTCTGATTTTTTACAAAAAGAGAAATTAGGAACAACTATATTTAGAAGTTCCCTCTAAATCTTATTCAACTTGAAATGATTTTCCAGCAATCAGGTAGCATCCTGAGAGACCAGCTTTATCCTTTTTCCTTAGGCAAGTACAGTCTCTCCAGCACACACTTCACAGATAAGCTATTCTCCAAGCCTGCCTTTACTTGAGGCTTGACAATTTTAGAACATAAGCTGGAAATGATAAAGCATTCACACTTGAGAGTTACATTCTAGCAAGTAAAGCTTCAAAGTGATTAATGATTTTAGATGCCCACACTAAGGTGCCCCAACCAGCTAATGGAAAAAACAGCTCTCACACCATAGCTCAATTCAGGCATCCAAAGCTGGAGTCATTTAAAATTACTGGTCATTTCTGACAGAAAAGGCTTCTACTACTTCAACCCAAAGTGTAACAGGAAGAAAACTAATAGGGGAAGGGAACAGAGAGCAGGGAAAAGGGATTCAAGGCTTCAGCTACTGGTTTCTTCCTCAGGGTTGCCTTTTGGGCAGAAAGGTCTGACTGCACATATCAGAAATAAAAGGGAAATAATACAAAGCAGGAGTTTGAGTGAGCTTCTTGAAAAATACTTTCATTTACTGTTGTTTAGATCAAACCTAGCCTTACATGAGAGAAAGAGAAGAAAAGTAACAGCAACAGCCAGTTAGGACTACAACAATCGAGAGCCCTCATCTAGCAGATGATCCAAGCAAGCAAGAATACCCCTTGGTTTTGGTTACTGTTTTTAATTTCCTTTCCCAGTCCCTTCCCACTCTGCCTTATTCCCATCAAGCCAAAGTACTGCCATTTATTTCTCTTCTACACATCTGTCACCAGCCTGGTGGGACAGGGTTTAGAAATACCAAAAGTAACTAAGGGTACTTCAGGGTTTTTTTTGTAACAGATGGTTTGACATTTCTCTAGAAAAAAAAAACCCCCACAAGTGCCTGGTACTTCGCCAGGGGGATCAAAGCAAACCAAGGTGACTCTGCAGCTCTGTTCTGTTCTTCCACAGCATCATTATCTACACTTTCACATCGAGACGATGCTGCTTCGATTAAAACCAACTGAGCTCGTTCTTCCCCAGAGGCATCACTTATGCAGCAGCAGAAAGACTGCTGTATGTCATTAATAACAAAGGAGATACTGCATTAAATGGCTACTTTGGGCAAGATTTACCTCGTAGTCTTTATTAACATCCGTTATTTCCCAGTAGTCATTTGGGATTCCCATGCGCTGGTAATCTACTGTTAAATCAATCAGCTTCCATCCAACCTCCCGGTTCTCTTTAGACATTTTAGGATTGTAAGAGAAAGCATAAAGCTCTTCAGGTTTCACTGGGAAGGAGAAAGAACAAATAATTAACTAGTTAGAGAGATACAAAGACATGGGGAGAGGTCAACACTTCTTCCTGAAGGCCTAGGCAAAACTAAGCACGCTGTGCAAGCCAGTAAGCTGCAGGTGTTCCACAACCATCACAGGGACTGAAGAAATTATTCAGTGAAGACCAGGAGACTCAGCAATCATTTACTACAGGCAGTAAAGGGCTGTGGCACCGTGCTGTGTAGCTGGCTGTATGTTAACAATAGCTATTTCCCTTACACTTCTGCCCCCTCAAAGAGCAGAAGCATAAAGTTTTCCCTCATCGCTTTGCGTACTCACCTAATTCTAAGCAAACTTAGACTGATTGTCACTCCTTGAAAAAAAATAACTGAGTGCTCCATAGAAGAGCACAGCTAATTAAAATCTCCCAACCTCACTTCTACAGGCTCTTGTTCCACGTAGTACTGACTGCTGACAGTTCCTACTGAATTCCCAACGCTCCGTTCCCACACGCAGGGAGATACACTAAAAACCTCCTGTTAAAATGACAACTTCAAAGTGGTAATTCTTCCTGAGCAAGTTATTTCCTACTGAATTCACTGCACCAGGCACGTTAGACAAGACAGCTATCATAAGAATTAATCCACAAATTAAAACATGTATGAAAAGGTATGTTGTCTGTGAAGAGTTCATCAAACAGCTCTTGCACACCTTTAACTTCATCACTCAGCAGCAAGTTCTGAGCTGCATGGAAGACTCCATAGATGGCTTGGATATTACTGTCAGCCCAACAAAAGCTTCAGGCTGTGCCTGACAAATGGTAATTTCTTCCTCCCTCCATCTCTACCATCCCAATTTCTTTCCCTCCCTTCATAAAATGCAAATCCAACCAATAACTCATTCAGCCGATTTCGAAGGCAGAACAAGCTCCAGAGACAGAGTGAAACCTGTCAGAGCCTGATAAAGCAGCCAGGTTACCAAGACAGGTAACCCACAGCTGTCAGTCATACCTGCACAAGTCATCAATAATTATATGCTCCAGCAAAAAGCCACGAAGGAAGCATACATACAGAAGTTTTAGAACAAAAGGACAGCTGCCAAAATCCATAAATACAACAAAATAAAGCTACAGCATATTAGACAAGTACCCACAAGACAAAAGAACAGATGAAATCCCCTGCAGAGCTAGCTCCCACACTTTGAGATCCTACATAAGCCTCTTTCAAAACTAAAAGAACAGCAACAGCTTTTTATTTAAAAAAAAAAAAAAAAGCCAGATATGGTATTAGAATTACAACTTCCAAACTAAGAAAACTCCAAAGCTTGGGCACACAAGAGATGCTGGGAATAAACATCAGACTTGCTAACAACCAGAAACCCCCAAATTCAGCAAAACCCACTTCTAGTACAGTATTTCTAGTCAAGCCCTACGTGACAGCCAGCACGAAGCAGACTGGTGCTACCAATTCCCTTCCCTTACACCACGACATCACCATCAAATACAATTACAAATGGCATCCCTGGAACTACACACAATCCAAATGTTGGTGCACTGAAGGAGCACGCCAAAAGCAGAAGCTACCATACACAGAAACCAGGTAGAAAACCTGGTGGAATGCTGTCCCACAGGAAGAGCAAGGAACCTGAAGATTCATCCATGATGGACTAAAAAGCTGAAGGCAGAAGAGCCCACAGGCTTTTGAGGCTGCTTTGCTTCAACTCAAAGAGTGATGCCAAGTCAGGGCAGCCGGACTGAAGCAACAGGGTTTCACAACTGAACGACAACACTGAAGAGTAGCCTAAACATGCCACTGGGAAACAAAGGAAAGATGCCAATGTTTGAAGCTTTATTTCTGGGATTCCAGAATTCCCTGGACACCTGAATCAACAGGAAAGGGCAGAACTACACACAGCCAACAGCTAAGTCACAGAAGTGACCGACAATGGCCTGGTACAGGGTATGACAGCATGAGTGCTACAAGAAGGAAGCCTGAGATGCTACACAGAGCCTCAGTCAGGCAAAAGAACTCTGCACAGGTCTTGAGAAGTTCCTTAGGGGAGACCACCTTATTCCCACTGCCTCAGAAGATGCACATTTAGTTTGGTATCAAGTGCCCCAGGTCCACAGGGCAGCGCTCCCCTTACTGAGCCAACCCATACCATCTCTGCTGGTGGAAACCAATTCCAATTTCACATCCTCCTGCTCCCACACAAGACAGGGCAAAACCAACAGTCTGGCAAGCAAAGCTTTCTCTAATGCTTCAAACGAGCTCAAAGCCTTTCAAAAGATTTGCAAAACAGACTCCCATCCTAAATACCTGGCTGTGAAAGTTTAAGCAGGGAGGTATACACTTCGTGACAGTCACGTTCCTGCCCAATAACAAAGTGAGCCACGTGGAAGTTCTTGCAGTGAATAAGGAGTGGATAGCCAGCTGTGGTCAGAGGCAATTTTTCTACAGTTGCAATATGGTGATGCAGGATCTGAAAAACAGGAAACAACATTTTTTCTGACAAGGCTGTGAGCAGTACAAGCAGATATTTTTTGTAACGCTATCAGCTATTTATGCTTACTGCATCTAACTAGCAGCAGAAAATGAGTTGACTTGTGATAATTATCAAACAAATGTAATAAACACGTAGGCTGTACACCCAAAGGCTTGGTAAAAGCAAGACTGAAAAAATACAGATGTACTATTATTACTTAGAGATGGATGCACAGCTCAGGTCACCTGGTTCACTTTGCTTTCCCCCCACCCCCACGTGCAATATATTTTATCATCCGAACTTCACTGTAGAATGCCTAAAAAGGCTAATTTCAATGCTAGTTTTGCACTTCTAAAAGCTGTGATGAATTCAAATTTGGCAGCTTGCTGTATTGAATTTGAGATAGGAAACTAGACAAGGTTTTTGATGTTTCTAGAATTTACACCAATTCAGCGAGCGACCTCTATCAAGTCACACTACTTTCCTTACCAAAGAGCCCTTTCTGTTAAGCATTAGGCATCAAAATGCCCTTATGAGGTCACTACAAGTCTGGAATTCACAAACCTGTTCGTTTTGATTATGACACAAAGTAGTTTTTATACTTGTGTTTAATCAGATTCCAGGTATCACAACTTACCCATGTTTCCTTCCTGACTTCAGCAGAAGCATCTACGTAGATAAGGTGGGTTGCTGTGAGGTATAACGTCCCATTCGCTGCCTTCCTATTTGTGTAGCGATCTAGTAACTTCACATTTTCAACCTGTGACAAAAAAACATGAAAAAGTGAATTTAAATTTTGATGGAGGAAGTATCTAAGCACTGGTTGAACTGCAACCATGTAACAGCTAAGGTACAATACTCAGGAAGGCAGAAAAACTTAAGAATTAAAGTCTGCCCTGCAACACTAACTCAACTTTAGATTATAAATTCAAATAGTTCTCCAGCAATTACAGTCAGAAAGGTCAAGCAAACAGCTGAGATTTAGCACCAGGGTGAGTAACCGGATTACTGGATCTGTAGTCAAGATGATCAGTGTTTATTACTGTGCAAGGCTGCAGAAATAATAAGACAAACAAGTACAAGAGAGAAGACCATCCATGTTCAGTACAATCAAAGTGATGCTGGGAAAGAAACAGCCCTCTCCACTCCAACTTCCAACTGCTCCATCACTATAAAAACATAGTGTTAGTAGTTACTCTCATAACACACTTCCTAGGCATGAATTTGTACCTAATAAACCACGCTAAGCTAATTAATAAAAAGGTTTTAAAAGCATCAGCACAAACGCAATGAAACATTAATTTTAAAGTATTTTATGTTATTTGACTGATTCACTCCTGGCCCATTTGTTTCATAACGAATATGGACAGAGTATTTCTTTCAGCATTAAGCAAAAACAATGGGAAAACAAAACCCACCCCACTAGAAGGGCGAAAAGAACAAGCAGCGTAGCAGCACCCGGTACATCAGGAATAGGTGAGCTTCATTCCAGGGCCACTGAGCAGAGACACATCTCTGAACCACGAGCAAAGCCACCTGACGCGCAGGGGCTCGGCTGTGCGTCTGCCGGGGGCGTTGCGCTTCGTAGCACATCATCATCACACCCAGTGTTGCCCCTTCCCAGGCCAGGGCCAGCAAAGGACCTCGGGCTACACGGGCGAGGGGCAGCCCCAAGCTGCCAGCCCAGGGAACGAACCGCAGCCCGACGCGCCAGCCTGCCTTCCTCGCACGCCGCCCGGACAGCTACCTGCAGCAGGCGGGACTCGATGGGCTCCCGTCACACGCACCCAACTGCGGCAGCGCCGTTTGATCCGCTACCCTCATCGGGGGCGGGTTCCCGAGCAAAGCACCCGGGACCGGTTCCCAAAGGCCCGGGATCGGAACCGCGCGTCCAGCTCCACACGGAGCTGCGGCAAGAAGCGCCCAGCGCCACCGGCAGCTTCAGGCTCTCCAGACCCGGCCGCGACCCGCTCGGGGGTGCGCACGCCTCAGAGGACAGCGAAGGGATCCGGTTTGCGCAAATTAACCCCGACCTTAAACCAACGCAGCCCTTGGAGCCGCGGAGCCCCGGCCGAGGCCCGCCGTCCCCGGAGGGGATGGCTCCACCTCAGCGGCCCGCCGGGAGGCACCGGCACAGGGCGGCGAGCAGAGCCCCCGGGCCAGCCCCCGTCCCTCAGGAAGTGCGTGAAGACCCGGACGGGACGGCGAAGGACCCCCAGTGCGACGGGACCGCTTACCTTCGGCGTGGTGATGTGCTCCATGGCGGCACCGCCCTCCTCCCCCGGGCTTGCCTCAGCACGCCCGCGCGGTCCTGCCCCCGCGCCGCCATTTGCACGGGGCAGCGCCCTGCGCCGCCGCAAACCTCGCGAGAGGCCGGCGGGTAGGTGGCGCTGCCGCCGCCATCTTGGCTGAGGGCAGGCCGTCGCCGTGGGCCGGGGACGGGGGCTGGGCTCATCGTGCCGGCGGGCGGGGCCGAGCCGAACCGAACCGAGCCGAGCCGAGCGGACTGGGCATCAGCGCCTTGGCGGGGACCGGCCCGAGGGCCCAGGGGGACTTTTCTGCTGCGTCCTCGCCGCCCCTGGGGTCCCCAGACCTCCTCCCGACCCGTCCCTACACGAAGCACGGGGGGGGGATACTTAGGAAGGCCCGCCTTTCCCCGCAGGGGTCCTCAGCGGGGGCTGCCTGGCAGCCGTGAGTCCCCACTCGTGCAGGGGCTGGGGACAGGTGTGGCTGTGTCAGTACAGGCACATAACAGAACCAACAATACCCGTTTTCCCAGGCATTTTTAATTTCAAGGCATTAAAGCTGCCCCTGGTGGATACCCGGGCTTGATCTCGAAGAACTGCTGTAATTACTGTTCATCTGCTGCTGCCTCTGCCGTGAATGTTCATGATGTCTCACAAACCCAAGGGCAGCAGGTTCCCCAGGTGTTCATTGTGATAGAAACCCTTAATTCACAGAGGAATCCATTTCAGGAGGATGACCTTGTATAGAGCCTGAGAACTGACACTTTAATTGATTCATAATAGAGGATATTAATGTAATGCACCCACTAAGTGTTTCCTATGGTCCCAGAAGAAAGGCACTTCGTAAGGTGTTGATTAACATGCTGTGTATTGGAGATAATGCCAGAAGGAAAAAGGGGAGAGCTGATACTCTTGGGTTCCTTAAGGTGTTGGGAAACCCAAGTTGTTCAGGTTCAGGCAGATAACACAGAATCACACTCCCAGAACATTAGGAGTTGGAAGGGACCTCGAAAGATCATCTAGTCCAACCCCCTATCAGAGCAGAATCACCTAGATTAAATCGCACAGGAACACATCCAGGTGGGGTTTGAATGTCTCCAGAGAAGGAGATTCCCCAACCTCTCTGGGCAGTCTGCCCCAGGGTTCCATAACCCTCAAAGTGAAAAAGTTCCTCCTTACATTCACATGGAACTTCCACTCCTCCAGCTTGCACCCGCTGCCCTTGTCCTGTCACTGCCATCACTGAGAAGAGCCTGGCTCCATCCTCCTGACTCTCACCCGTTACGTATCTATAAGCATTAATAAGGTCACCCCTCAGTCTCCTCTTCTCCAGGCTAAAGAGGCCCAGCTCCCTTAGCTTGTCCTCATAAGGAAGGTGTTCCACTCCCTTCATCATCTTGGTGGCCTGCCATGGCATGCTACAGAGTTCCTGTCCATCACCACTGCAGTCCTGTTATAGGATGCTCTTGGAAGAAAGCAACTCTTCATAATTTCTATAACTTCTATAAAAACACACTTCAGACTAGAGGGGAAGCACAGCATTCATTAGTTAGGACTTTGCATTTGTGATGCACATTAATCCAAAGTCATCCTTTTTTTTTCCCCTGGTAGCTTCTCCTGGGGTTTGCTGATGGATGGTGATTGTTTGCAATGTTAATGATAAGGAGTAAAGGGTGCTGATTCCTTCCAGGGAGCTTTTCTCAAGTAATAGAGGAAACCGTGGGCAAACTACCAAGCAGAAGTGAGCAACTGAGGCTGGCAAACGCTCACAGAGGAGAAATATACTGATTCAGCTGAATTTGTGAGAAATTTAAAAGGAATTCTAACGCACCTTTACCATAGGTACCTCATAAATGGGGGAGATGGTGTCTGACACAGAGCTTGTTCTTTCTCACCTGACCAGCAGCACATTCACTGGTCCTTTTTGGTCCCGTCAGGTCCATGTCCACATGTCTTACCAGGATCTGCATTTACTGACCCTGAGGAGATGAAGCCAAGTGAGGTATCAAAAGAAAACAACCTACAGAGAACTAGGCCACAGAGTTGCACTTGAGTATATTTGGTGAGCAGGTTAGAATCATGAAAAAGGTCTTAAAACCATCCAGATCAATTATGAGTAAGATTGAAAAAGAACTATTTCACCTGTCCTCCAGCTTCTTTTGTTCTCTGTTGCCCTGCTTTCTTGTTTTCAAAGATGATACTTAAGAAAGTCAGTTTGATCAGACTCTTTGCTAAGACAAGGTTAAGCTGTGTTTCATACAATTAATCAGCTGGAATGCTTTAAGAAAAATCAAACTCCACTGCATTGCCTTAAAAAAATCAAACTCCACCACATTAGCTCCATCAGAGCATTCACTCTGTAACAAGAAATAATGTGGCTGCTGTGGTAAACTGGAGGCACAACAGTGAGAGAAACATCTGGATTTTCCAGGTACCTGGGAAGCATTTTTAAAACATGAGGTGGAGTCAACATCAGTGACACCTGCTTCTGTCCCAGTTGTTGTGTTGAAGTGGAACAGGGACACGTTGCTGCAATGCAGCATGCTCCCATTGAGGGCTGCAGTGTCTCAGCCGAGCCAGATGCCCTCCTGAAGGCCTCTCCTTCATGATGCTAGCTGTAAATGCATCCATATGGCTTAGAGCTGTTTGCTGCTGAGGTACTTCTGAGGTGTACTGAGACAGGCAGAGCCCCACCAGACACGAGCACCCTGTGGTACTCTGTAGGCACATCCAAAAGGAGCAGCTGTTAGAAGAGCAGCTTGGGTGGATACCTCTCTTGAATGGAGGCTTTTGGATGTCCTCCACTGGATCAGTGTGGCAAAACCCTGCTTGATGGATGAAGAAAATGACACAGAGCAGCAAGCGTCTTGAACAAGACCACCAAGGCCTGAAATGACAGAGTGCAAGCTTAGGACTGTTTCCAGGGCAAGGAAAGCCCTGAGCCCCAGGGTCAGAGGGGCTGCTTGTGGGCTACAGGTTTCAGGCCAGGTATGTCTTTCAGTCCTGGCTCGTTTGGTTTGGGAGCTACTGCTGGACGTTTGGCAAGTTTGAATGTGAAGGCAGGTAGAGCTGAGAAATAACATATGGCACTGTTAATACTGTTCCCTGGCTTAGGAAAGCCTTGAGCTCCAGAGTCAGAGGGGCTGCTTGTGGGCTACATAGAGAGGTTTCCCCATGCCTTGACTGAACTTAGAAGCACAGCTCGCAGCAGCTCCAGAGTACTGATTTTTTTCTGTCCTTTTAAGTCCCATTTATTACAGAAATTCCCCCTGTACTGTGGGAATGTGTAATTCTTCCACTCTTGCTCTGAGTCCCTTCCACTGACATTAATTCTGCCATTCATTTGAGGCCACCATCAGACTTACTTTCAGACATTGCATTGATCCAGTTACTGATAGGCTTCCTATGGACAGCAGAGTGGTCTTCAAAAATTATTCTGCAATCTGGATATCAGTCTGAAGATATTCACTTTGCCAAGAAATATTACCTAAACTGTAGGTCTCATGTGTCCCATGCCAAACAATTCCTGTTACCTCATTTTTATTAATCAGTCACCATTTAGGAGGTGTTTAACAGGCAGCTGAAGTCTACCACAGTAAGTGCCTATCAACAGAATGCTGAAATCTTACATAATGTGGATGAAAATTACCTTTTGTTTGGGAAATATTTGAGAAAAAAACAATTTATTGTACCATTTTTGCTGAGGGAAGGATGGGAGGGGGCATTACTAGACACCCACACTGCTCAGCTCCTGCAGTATGAGCGCCAAAGGGGCTGTTGAAAAGGGAACCTCGTTTACAAGTGGTATAAAGAGAATGGTGCCAAAAATACATCAATGTGGTGGGTTTAGATACAATTCAATAACTAGTGCCAGTCAGTATGCATGCAGTCCTGCCCAGATGCTGGATGCTGTCATTTTGTAAGCAGACAGCATAATGTATGTGCATGACCAAGTCCATCGCTGGTGTGCTGATGCTAAGGTCAGTCAAATGACACCAGGCATGAATTTGGCCTTGCCAGTTTGTTTTTCTCACTTTAATGATAATAAAAAAAAATAGCTGGCTCAAGAAATAGCCCTAGGGAGCACAGATTCTGCCCATATTTTAGAATTTTGACTGTCACAAATAGATTCTGAAGTATCTTCTTGGAAAAGAAGAATTCAGAAGTAGCTTAATTCAGGGAATATGAGGCTGCTGAGAAGCATGTAAGCAGAACCAGGTACAGGCTGCTGCAAACTTTACTTTAACCCTTGGAGCTGTCCTTATTCTAAAGGGCCCTTCAGTGGAAATGTTTTAAAGTGAATTTAGGTATCATGAGGTCGTGTCAGGGTCCTTAAGTGATGAGCTGTAGCATCATCATAATTACAGACCCAATATTATGCAACTAATTAGTTCCCCCTGAAAGTCTGGCAAACACCTCATGGAAAAAAAGCTGTACCATTTCTTACACCTTTATTTCTGCTGACCCCCCCC
>VZTU01003536.1:201514-214264 GCA_013400835.1 Zapornia atra | reverse complement strand
CCTCCCTGTCCCTGCTGGCCAATTTAATTGAGACTAGAGTAGAATGTAATGCAGCAAAAGAACAATAAAAACTGTTGTATTAAAAATGATAGATGGAAATAAACAGACAACAATACCAGAGGTTAAAACACACCTCCCTAAGAAATATCACATAAGCACATGTGATCTGCTGCTTGATTGAGAAGCTACTTTCTTCTCGTTACCATGATGCAGTCACTTTAAACTGGGGGCTGAAGTCAGTGATCTCCCTGCAGAAGATGAGGATTGGTGCTTCAAAAAAGTATCCTGAACTTTTTTCTTCAGTCACTCCTCAGGAGGGATCATTGAATATTAAGATCTTTCATCAGCTCTAGCACAGTACACTACATGTTCACTGTAATTTAACCATAGCTAATTAGAGCTGGGAAAATGGGAATTTTGCTGTTGTTTTCAGTGGAGCCAAAATTTCTCCCATTCTGTTTTTCTGCAGAGATCTAATAATCCCTCAGTGGGCTTAAGATTTTGATAATGATAATGACAGAGCTGTACTGTGTCTCTGGGGAAGGAAGACTGCTAATTGTCAGCCACGACAAAAGTATGATTACTCTTTAATTGTGTTCTTATAAAAAGGCATTATATGTAGATCCTGTTAATTGCCTAAGCACAAGAACTTTGCTTTAAAATCCTTCAGTTTCTGGAGTTGGGAGGCCATAATAAAGCAAGTAATTTGGAATAAAATTTTTTCTCATAGCATAAAGAACCACCTCATTCTTCACCACAAGGGTTGTACCCATAAATTTGGTAAAAGTGATGCTGCAAGTTACCATAATCAGATGTGACCACAGATGCTTTTCAGACCTTGATATTTTCATAGTTCTGATAACAGTTTCTGCCATGCAGTGTGAGTTTATTGACTAGCTGATGAGAATCTGAGTTGGCTATAGCATTTCACCCTGATAACACTTTTAATATTATAAAAAGTCACTTAAACTTTTCAATCTGGCTTGAGAGATAGATGTGTAGTGAGCTTTAGATCTTTCTCAAATTGCTTTTCAGCAAGTTTCCATATCATGAAAACGTTGTTTGTAGGCTTATTTCATGCAGTTAGGTTTTGTGATGCTTCATTTTACACCTCTCTTCCCATGCAAAGTGCAAACATCTGCTAGAGTCCATTGTACTTCCTCCTGTGTTATGTCTTGCCATCACCTGACCTTGGGTCCTTAAGCCTTCAGCAGTCATAATTCCCTTTAGGAAGTCAAAAACCATACTGAAACCCTCATGCACAATCTTCTAGTGATCCCACTTCAAATTTATATTGTTGCAAACTGCACTGAAGTCAGATGTGAAAGTTGCAATCCATCTTTTTGTGAAATTAGGAAGAATTCTCCATATCTCTTAATTGTAAATCTAAATGTAGGAATTTCAATTTTGTTTTTTATTTGTAAACTTTACCTACTGTAGGTGTAATAGAAAAACTGGGCTCCAATCTGTGTCTGTGAATTTTTAAAACAGGAAATATAAAAATATCAGCATATCAACTAAAATCTCCTTACTTTCAGCTGCTTAAGCTCTCAGGACATGGTAACACCTGGGATGATGTTTGATAACATAATGTGCAAGGAAATTAAGAGTCCTTGAAGAGTAATGAAAGGCTAAAAATTGAATTTCTTGAAAAGTTGGGTTATATGGGAATTCTCATGAAAGGGAAGCCATAGTGATTAAAATTACCCTTCTCTCCTTGAATTTGCAGGGATATGGACTAAGGAAATGCTCATACTAATCTGTAATCAAAGATTGTGATTAAATAGCATAGTGGGCAAAAGATGATTTGTTTGGAATCTAAGCAGGGTGCACTGAACAACATTACCTGATGACTTTTCAGTGTGGGCTGACTGCTCTTGTCTCCTTCCCTCTTAATATTGTGTAGTGATGCAAGTGAAGGAAATCCAGGATTTCAGTGGGGTAAAGGAAAAAAGAATCTGATCCTCCATATCCATGTACTGTTTATTTAGTATTTTGCTCATTGTTTTCTACAACACTTTTTTCTGTAGAAAACAGGTTGGGTTTAGGTGCTTGTAGCTTCCCCTTTTCCCTCTTTTTACCATTCTCCCTATTGCTCCAATCAGAACAGCACTGAAAAAAGCAGGGGAGGGGAGAATCCTGTTTAAGTGTGTGTGTGTGTGTGTGATTTATTTACATCACTGATTGCTAGGGAAATAGATGGAGCAGTTAATGAAAGAACACCTGCTATTGGGTATTCACATGTCCTTAGTAAGCTTTCAGAATCCTAAAAAGACTTTATTATCATTAGCTAATTGAAACTGAGTTCAAAATAAGAAGTTATGGCTATCATTTTTCCTAGCACTAAAGCTTGGATTCCCTCCCCAATCATCATTTCTAATTGCAGCCTCATCTGCTGATTCCACTCACTTTCTCTTTCTTAAGATCTGCTGGAAACACCTTTGTATGGAGTGTTAATGGGAAATAGAAAAAATTGCAGGTGACTGGAAGCTGATTTTCTTCCATAGTAGCAGAGATCATATCAGTTCCTTTTATTAATTAAAAATTAGACTAATTCTGGGCTTTTAACACATCCACATGCAGACACACTCCTCCTTTTCCATCCCCATAAATAGCATTTTGTAGAGCTATGGGTCTCTCAAGTTTCTCCATTTACTCCAATGGGGCCAAAATGGAATCTTTACATTTTATATAGGTTTACAAAATCTAACCAAGAGGCAATGCTCTTCGATCTTTTTTTGGTTGAATCTGGGATGGGGACATGTGCCTGTAAATGTTTCTGCTGCATAGATGAGTTCTTACTAAACTAGGTAGAGGTTTTTGTGGATGGCAAGAGCTGCTCCTGTTAATGACCAGTTTTGAACATCAATCAAAACTCTGGCATTTTCTAAGGTTGATGTGCAGCCCTTTTCCTTAGCCTCCAACACCATCTTTCTTCCTGAGACTTTGTGATATTTTACAAAATCTATCATATAACCTCAGTTGCTCTGGACATTTTCTTCTAGGTCTGGAATGCAAGAGTCAGCAGCACACTACTATCAATTGTGCTAAAAGATACTGACAAGTCATGTATTATGAGATTTGACCTCTAGCCATGATATAAGAAGCCTGAGCAATGTGCCTTGAATTTCTGACCCTGAAAAACAAATAAAGAACAGAGAAAGTATTTCTTCAGCTTCACTTCTTATAGGAATGAGCTGGGAATAAGTGCCTTCTGGTTTATTGTGGGCACTGGTGGAACTTTCTTTTTCTCTAAAGTCTAAAAAAGTATGTGCCCAGACTATGAAGAAGCAGAGAAGTCTGAATAGTAGAACATAAGAAGCATGAGGAATTCTTTGGTTCATCTCTAAATCTAGATGAGTATTTGGAGAATTTCAGAAGTCTGATGAAAAAGAAATATACCTGACTTCAATTTAATATTAATCTTTTCACAATGGCAGTGTGTTATTAAAAGGTTTTTGTGACTAACATTAAGATGAAAAGAAAACTATCCTGTATATGGGGTAGTCTCTTAAAGACAGAAGAGGCTGAGAAAGCCTCTTGCCATGGTATATTTGGGATACTGGATTTGAAACCCTCCTGAACCAGCTCATACCATAGATGGAGAAAATAAAAGGTGTAATCATTGCTGTGTAGAATGGATTATCTCATGTAAGAGATGGTTTCAATAATAATTTTATGAGCAATGAGTCTTTGATGCTAAGGATGTGTTTATCTAGCCCCACAATTTCCTTCAGTGAGACAGTGAAGGGGAGATTAGTACAGACTGACTCACTGACTTGGTTTTGATGCATAAAAGTTGAAGTCCAAGAGTCCTGGCAACTTTGCAGACTGGGGGAGTTTTAATTCCATTGCAAAGAGAGATTGCAGAGGATTTTACTCTCTGCCTTGCCTTTCTTGCCAGGAAGATATCCTGGACAAATTGAAAACTATGTAAATGAGGTCTTGGAACAAGTGTTGGGTTGCAGTCCTGTAGGTTATGTAAAATGAAATGGAAAGGATTCTGGTCATCATTTAACATTATTGTATGGTTATTACAATTATTACAAGTACATATTAATTTTATACAACTCAGGGGTGCAAAGAGAGTTATGGTGCACTAAAGCCTTTAATAAGTCTTCAGTAAAGACTGTGTAGAAAGAAGAAGGGCCTGAGGATTTCAAAAAAATTGTGGTGGTGTATAATTGAACTGGGTTGAAACTCATCTATGTGAGATGTAGGAAGATGCCAGAGGCTTATTGGTGTGTCTCATAGTATCTATATTCAATAACTTAGAACAGATAATCATTGCCCTGCTGAGAAGGAGTTGGGGATTCTGGTGGATGAGAAACTCCCCATGAGCCAGCAGTGGCTCTGGCAGCTGGGAAGGGTGATGGGATCCTGGGCTCCATCAGCAGAGGGGTGGCAGCAGGGACAGGGAGGGGATTGTCCCTCTCTGCTCTGCCCTCGGGAGGCCCCAGCTGGAGTCCTGTGTCCAGAGCTGGGGCCCCCAATACAAGAAAGATGTGGAACTGTGGGAGAGGGGTCAGAGGAGCCACGGAGATGATCAGAGGGCTGGAGCACCTGCCCTACAAAGAGAGGCTGAGGGAGCTGGGCTGGGTCAGCCTGGAGAAGAGAAGGCTGTGGGGGGACCTCATTGCAGCCTGCCAGTCCCTGAAGGGAGCAGAGAAACAGGAGGCAATCAGCTTGTTAAAAGGGCAGAGACTGGCAGGACAAGGGGGATGGATTAAAGCTAAAGGAAGGAAGGTTTAGGTTAGATATTAGGGGGAAGTTCTTTCCAGAGAGAGTGGTGAGGGGCTGGAACAGGCTGCCCAGAGAGGGGGTGGGTGCCCCATCCCTGGGGGTGTTCAAGGCCACGTTGGATGGGGCCCTGGGCAACCTTGTGTAGCTCCAGGCCTGAGGTTGGTGTCCCTGCCTGTGGCAGGGGGGTTGGAGCTCTGTGATCCATGGGGTCCCTTCCAACCCAGACCAGTCTATGATTCTGGAAAAGTGTTACCAGTCTCCCATCTCTTCCAGAGTGCACACTGTACTAAGCTAGTGACCAAGCATCCTGCTTTACCACAGTGCTTCTGTTGCCTGTCAGACTGTTGCTCGGGCATTGCTTTTATATTCTCAGAGACAAGCAGTAAGCAAGTGCCACCATGGGAGACAGTCAAGGGTTTACCTTTCTTGTGTGTTCCATGGTTTCAAACTAATCTCCATGGGGATGTGTAGTGCTTCTTGAGCAATCCCTTTTTTTAATTTTCTTTTTTAATTTTTCTTTCTTTTTTCAGAGATTGCCCAACATAATCATGTGAAACAAAATTAAATGACTATGATATACTGAACTAGGGTGACAGAGCAGACTTTGTGGGGGAAAGTGCTGTACTCCCTTACCTTTACTGCTTCAGAAAAATTGTTTTTAGAATCTCTCACTATAAAATCTCACTATAACATATGCTTTTTTAGTGTAGTTGGTAAACAGCCAGCCTTTTAGTCAAGCACATCTTTAAAAATATGATGCATCACCTTACAAAAACAGTTGAAGATTTTTCCACAAAAATCCATATCTTGTCCCATAAATGAGAATGTTTAATGATGAGGGCTTCCTACATTATACACATCCCTGGATGTGATGTCCTTCTTGGTGAATTTTTGTTAAGAAACAAAATACAAGTTTTATTGAGATCAATAAAAGATTAAGGTGACAAAGTGATTTATTGGCTATACTGAATGCTCATTTTTTCCCCAACAACAACACAACCAACCAAGAAAAAAATAGAGGATGCCATGAAGTGCTTTGTGTTTAGCTTTGTTTTTACCTTGGGTCCTTGGAAAACTGGGAAAAGAGAGTTGAAGTCATCCATCAAATCTTAAAATAGTGCTTAAAATGAGTAACTGCTGCTTTGGCCCTCAGACTACAACATATGGAGGAACTTATTATATGACCCAGTACACACCAAAGTCCAGGGAAATACTACCATTAACTTCACTGAACATAATTCCAGTACTGCATAATGAAAGCAGCAGAGAAACCAATTCATCAGTGCATGAGATACGGTCCTCACCATCAAGCCTTTCCTTTGATTAGTGCAAGGCTGCAGAGCCAGTTTGGCTTCTTTGATGTATGAGTTGATGTGCCTCTGAAGAAAACTTTATTTAAAAGCTTTCAGAGAAGGGTGGATTAAATGTCCCATGAAAAAGATGCCCTGAATGCACTTTCTCCCTTAGGATCGACATCTCATCCTGGTTTCCCCTTGTGTGGGTTTGAGTTGGGTCTGTAAGGAAGCAGTATTCAAGCCCTCACTTCTGACTCCTGCTTTCAGTGGCAGAACTGCTTTCAGTGACAGATCCCATGTGAATCAGGCTGTAGGAAATGAAACAGTGTTTTGCTGTGTTGTTGCTGAATATTCCAAATGAGCTGTCACCACTGGTGCCCTGAGATGCTCAGGGCACTGCAGGGGAAGCTTGGCCCACTTGAAATTGGTGTAACCTAACTCTAATTTTACACCATCTATTGATTAAGTGGCAACTACCTAAATCTGCTTTGGTCTAGTCTCAGAAGGAAAATATTAGAGGAATTGCTTTGCACCCTCAGCAAGGTTGTTCACACTTCACTTCTGCCTGGCCATTGCTTATAGACCAACCCAAACACCTAACTTAGACCAAACACCAAGCTGAATACTCCCTGTCTTGTATTGCTGCAGGTCACCATTGACTTGAAAAGATGTATTTTGCATATATGCCAACAGACAGAACTCAGGGTGCTTCTGTAAATGCACTAAGTGACATGAAATGCAAATTTGAGTTACTGAGAGTGGAAATATTTGCTTTAAAAGTCTTCTGTATAGTCACATTAGACCAGATATATTTTAATACAGGAGGAATCCCACCCCTATTGTGTAAAGTGGAAAGTTTACCATAGTTTTTCACAACAAAAAACAGCAGTAAATTAACCCTGAAATCCTAACTGTGAGATGCCAACTCCAAATCTCAGTAAAATTTACCACTTATATAAAAGCAGTGATCCATGCCTCACTAGACACAGGTTCAATGAAACATATAGCATAAAACCTATAACTATTTATAACCATTGATGAATGTAGTCGTTACTGCTTTTAAATAAGATTTAAAATTTGTATATGTTTTGCTGTGATGTATTCTTTATCAATTGCTTAGAGCATATTGCAACATTTTATATTAAATTGAATGTTAACTGTAATTTAATAGAAATTTTTAATCTCAGATCCTTTCCATTAGTTAAAGCTTTATGGATATTTTTTTCCATTGTTGTTGCAGTGGCCTTGAAGCTGTTGATACCATTTATTGAAAAGGAAAACCTAGAATGTCTTGGGGAAGGCAGGTTGTAAATGAGAGAGCTCAGGCCTGGTTTCATAGAATCACAGAATCCCAGGGGTTGGAAGGGCCCTGGAGAGCTCCTGGGGTCCAACCCCCTGCCAAAGCAGCTCCCCAGCTCATATTGCACAGGGCGGCGTCCAGACGGGGCTGGAATCTCTCCAGAGATGGAGACTCCACACCCCCTGGGCAGCCTGTCCCAGGGCTCCCTCACCCTCACCATGAAATGAAGGCTGCTACAAGCTATGTTCTCTGTGCAGCCTTAGAAATACTGTCCTGTGGCATTAGTCTTGGCTCACAGGTCAGGTTTGAGTACTGAGAAAGAGAATCAGTAGACCTGGAAAGAGACTGGGACAGAGAAGAGATTGCAAATGTTAACTGAGGTCTGCTACTGGAGTTACCCACTCAGCAGTCCCAGTCCCATGGCATGAGCCTCTGCCTACTGCATTTGGTAATCAGACTGAAGACTGGGCAGTGTAGTCCCACCAGAAACTCAGGACCATCTGGTCCTCACTGGGGAAAAGTTCTGCCACATCTTGGTGGGGAACTTCCTATGCTCTGACTTGCAGCCATTGCCCCTTGTCCTGTCCCCACAGACACTGACAAGGGGCTGGCCATTTCCCCCTGCATCCCATCCTTCAGATATTGAGAAACATTAACAAGATGCCCCCTTAGTTTATTGTCATAGTCTTCCATATGAGTGTTGCAGAACATCTTTCTGCTTAAACTTAGGCATCTCTCTTAGCAGTGAGGTTCCAAGCCTTGTGAACCTGCACCAGTTGGTTGTGCCACTCATCAGCTCTTCCTGTCTCTTCAGGAGCTTTTCTTGGTGGTTTGGTTTTTTCTGCTGGTTAGAACCAGCTGTAGACTACATGGCAGGGGGAGGACTATGTTGTGTGAGCATGGCAGAATGAGGGTTCTGCCTGAGCTTGTTCTTACTTTGAGGGCTGCTTCCCCCTCTGCAACCACATCTCAACACACAGCAGACATCCAGTCACCCAACACCCCCAGGTCCTTCTCTTCCTGACAGCTCTCCAGCCAGTCTCCCCCAGCCTGTAGCTCTGCATGGGGTTGTTCTGTCCCATGTGCAGCATCTACACTCGGCCTTGTTAAACCTCATCCCATTGGTCTCAGCCCATGGGTCCAGTCTTTTGATGCAGCCCAGGATGCAGTTGGCCTTCTGTGCAGCAAGCATTCATTGTCAGCTCAAGTCGAGCTTATCCACCAGCACCCCCAGGTCCTTCTCTGCAGAGCTGCTCTCTATTACATCATCTCCCAGCCTGTAGTGATGACAAGGATTGCCCTGACCCAGGTGCAGGACCCTGCCCTTGGCCTTGTTGAACTTCATGCAGTCCACTGGGGCTTCCTGTGTGGTTACTGGTAGTCATTTACATTTGTGAGCCTCTGTTTCTCCCACCTAAAAGAAGGCATTAGCATTGTTTTAATTCACAGATATGGGTTCTGAAGGTAAATAAAGCTCAAAATTCAATTTTTAATAGTCCATTTGAAACTGTATGACTGATACAAGGATGAAATAAAAAAAGGCTTATTGTAATTATTGAAAAATGTATATGTCTTTCCCCTGAGACAAATGTGTTAATTTGGCTTAGCTGTGCATGTGAGAATGAAAGCCCAGGCCAATGTGTATCACTTCTTTGTTTGGCATATTAACTTGGCCAAGAAAGCCTGTAAAAGCATGTTTTTAAAACACATTTCATGTCATAAGGCTATCTTGGAGCACAAGCAGGTAAGATTCTATCTTCTTCCCAAATGCTCTTTAGGTCCTTAGTACAGATTTGTGATATGAGCTGTGTTTCCCCTGAATCATCCTTCATGGGGTCTTCAGCATTCAATTTGGCAGAGGTAGGAGCTGCCAGTCCAAATATTACTTTTTTTTTTTTTTTTTACTCAATCTATGCATCTTCCTGCTGAGATAAACAGTTTTTCTTCTCCATCTTCTCTTTCTTACTGCAGAGAGAAAAGCACATTAACATCATCTTCTCTCTATGCATCCTATGCATGTTAATGAACATGTGTTCTATATTTTGTTTGTTTATTTTGTGGTGCTTTCCAATGGGATAGTAATCAGAAGTATGTGTAGCAAAATGTTACTGACAGCATGGGAATTGAAAAGTCTTTGCCCATAGATGGTCAAATGATTTTGTGCATCATTTTGGAAGGAACAAGAATATTTCCAGTGTTTTGAGGAGCTACTCTGGTTTGTACAGAATTATTCATAGCAAAGTATGTGCAGATGCAGAGCCCTTATCTATAGATATCTTAAAATTTATTTGAAATGACATCCTTTTAAAAATCAGCAGTCACAGACTGCTTATTAGTGTATATGTATTTCATTGGAGGAAATCAATATATCATTTGTTTCAAGCAGATGATACATTCAAAATAGCACTGCTGTTAATAACTGAACGTTAAAAGAAATGTACAACTGTGTTTCCAGGACTGCAGAAACAAAGGAATCAGGCATTTATTATTTGAACTGATAACCAGGAAACTCTGTTTAGTGTCTACTGTGCTGGTTAAATCCAAATCCAGGGTGCTTGTATTTAATGCAGCTCGTGGAATTAGTCTGATGCATAGAAATCAGAGGGCAGAGAGAGGAATGTGAGAGGGGTTGGGTTTTTGTTTGCCTGGTCTTTTGTTGGGTTTTGGGTGGGGTTTTTTCTAAATATAAGTAACTTCCTGACAGAGCTGGGGTTTACATTACTGCTGGGTGAGACTCATGTTGTATGGAGGTATTTTGAAAGAGGACAATCCCTAAATGTCCTTCACATAGGTGTCTATGCAGGAAGACATCTCTCAGGTGCATTCATGTAACTGCCTGAGAGGGAGAGAGCAGCAACAGTGCCAGGTAGCTGCTTAAGATGGGAAGTGAAATTGTAGGTGTTCATGGTCTCAATATTTATGTATTAATTACTCAGATTTGCATAAAAGTAAAACAGTCTAACTTATGTTTTTCCAAAAAAAGGCACTAAAATGGCTGTTGGTATCAAAGATCCATCCGCTTATGGTCTCTCTCTGCTCCTTTTTGCCCATATAAAATTCTACTGACTCCTCCTTGGGGAAGGAAGCTGCCATCATAAAAAGATCAGATAAAAAGAGGAGAATAATAATGGCAGCATTAGCAAGAAGCTCTGTGTAATACCACTGCTGCTGCCACAGCACCTCTGTCCTCCCTAGAAGATTCCCTGAAGCAAGATGCAATATATCTCATAGTTTGAATATTTCATTTCCATGGGTACATCTGCTTTTCTTTCATGTTATATTCAGCGTTACCTATTTATAACACTTTTAAAAACTGATTTTCCAGCTTCTTGATGTGGTACAAGAGAAACAGAAGCTATGTATCAGTGTAACGATAAAAGGCATGAGAAAAAGGGGGAAGTAATAATTGGTTGCAAATCAAGTTATGAACCTCAAGCAAAAAATAAAAGTGGAAGAAAGAGAGAGAAGAGAGTTTTATAACCTCAGTAAATAGCAGAAAATGTGCTGTGTACATTTGGTTTGTACTTTTATACCAAGTTAGTGGATAAGGATATTTATCTGATGTCGTTTGCTCTACACATAAACTCTTCTGATTTAGATGATAGATAGAAACCATTTATACAGATAAACACAGTAGGGGTCTAAACATGGATCCCTGTGGAACACCAGATGTGAGTAAATGAACATTTGATTTTCCTCTTGTCTGCTTCTGACAACCTGATGGATAAGAAACCATCTCCTGAATTCCCTTAAAACCTGATAGCGCTAATGCAGATAATAACGTAGAGTGAGATATGGTATTTATTAAATCTGCTCTCTAAATATTAATACGACAGCAGCTGTGATCTTTCTACTCTTTAACTGTACTCTTTAAGCACTGTGTCACTTGCTAACAAAGATAAATGCACAGGGCTGATGTGGAGGGTTTAGGACCACAGGGGTATTCAAATACTTAAGATTCATGCAATTTAGAAATTAATATTCCACATCACAATTGATTAAATAAAAAGAGTGTGAGAAATTTACAAAATTGCTTTTAAAATGGAAACAGATTGTGTGAAGGGAATAAAAAGCAGCTATGTTAATTCTTTTTTTGTCCATTGTCCCAGGTGGATCTAAGGCTAACTGCTGAAGAGTGTATTAGCAGAAAGGAGCTTTAGTATTTCATAAGTTAGAAATACCATCTCTGAAGTGTCAGCAGTTTTATATCCATTTTTCTCTCCCTCTCCATTTCCTCCATATCTTTGAGATGAAAGCCATACAGAGGAAGAGGCCACCAGGGGCCATGTCTTGGCCAGATGCTTTTATTCACTGTGTCATGTCTTTTCCAGAGTTAACTGTCAAATTCGCTTGTAGTTCAAGCATTCTCAGGTGGCGGGGTGTGACTTCCAGTGCTAGAACTCCTTACCCAAAGCTAAACTCACCAACTCCCTCTTGCCAGCAGAGCCCATAAGCCCAGCTCCTCTCCCAGATCACAAGTGATTCTTATTTATTAGCCCAGTTTGATTGACTTTGGCAGAACTGGGCTTCACATTTAGCAATGAAAGCATAGCAAGGAATAGCACAAACTTTGACACAGGTGATAGTTCTACTTTCTTTCATGTAGCATAAATCCCAGTCTAAGGAACAGGGAAAACTGAAACCAGTATCACTCAGACTCAGAAAAGCCTATGATCTGTGGCCTTAAGCAGTTGGTTTCACTGGGAAGGAAGTTACAGTGTCCAAACACAACTTCTTGTGGTGGTTTAGGCCTGGCTGGAGGCCAGACGCCCACCAAAGCTGCTCTATCACTCCCCTTTTCAGTTGGACAGGGGAGAAAATAGATACTGAGAGGCTCAGGAGTCGAGGTAAGGACAGGGAGAGATCATCCCATAATCAGTGTCATGGGCAAAACAGACTCAACACAAAGTGAGGGAAAGGAAACGCTCTAATTTATTACACTACACTACACCCCCAGTGACACCAGAGTCGGGTGATCAGAAGTGCAACCAGATCTAAAGCACCTCCCCCACCCCTCCCTTCTCAGCAGGCTACACTTTAGTCAGGATTTTGCCCCCTTCTCCCCCCACTGTGGCACAGGGAGGGGCAGGGACTGGGGGAATGGGGGGTTGGGTCAGTTCCTCATGAGTTGTTTCCCTTCTTGGCCAGGGGGGCATTCCTCACCCCCTTCCCCTGCTGCACCGTGGGCTCCCACCCACAGCAGACAGTCCCTCATGAACTTCTCCAACCTGAGTCCTTCCCCACGGGGCTTCAGCTCTTCCCCAGCTGCCCCAGCGTGGGTCAGTGCTATGGTGGGCATCTTTCTCTCCAGCACTTGGGGCACCTCCTCTCCCCGCCTTCACCAGCCTTGGTGCCTGCACAGCTCCTTACATCTTCTCACTCCCTTCTCTGGGGGCAAAATGCAGCTGCCTG
>VZTU01003536.1:144994-201137 GCA_013400835.1 Zapornia atra | reverse complement strand
CTTGAATATCTCCAGAGAAGGAGACTCCACCACCTCCCTGGGCAGCCTGGCCCAGGGCTCTGTCACCCTCACTGGGGAAAAGTTCTTCCCCATGTTGGTGCGGAACTTCCTATGCTCCAACTTGCAGCCATTGCCCCTTGTCCTGTCCCCACAGACACTGAAAAGGGGCTGGCCGATTCCCCCTGCATCCCATGTCTAAGATACTTATAAACACTAATTAGGTCCCCCCTAAGTCTTCTTTTCTCCAGGCTGAACAGCCCCAGCTCACTCAGCCTGTCCTCATAGGGGAGATGCTCCAGACCCCTAATCAACTTTGTTGCCCTTCTCTGGACTCTCTCCAGAAGGTCCCTGTCTTTTTTATCCCAGGGAGCCCAGCACTGGACACAGTACTCCAGGTGGGGCCTGACCAACGCAGAGTAGAGGGGAAGGATCACTTCCTTTGACCTGCTGGACACACTCTTCCTGATGCATCCCAGGATCCCATTGGCTCTCTTGGCCACCAGGACTAAATTACTAAGATGGCAGGTTTCAGAGGAAGAGACTTCTTGGCGTCTTTCTTGCTAAAGTCATTAAGGTTCCTTCCATCTCAGCTTTGTCCAGCACTGTCACAATTTGAGCTGTTACATTCTAGGCACCTGCTAATAATCTCTTCAGTCTGATGGTTCTGAACCTTCAGTGTTTGTGGGTATTGCAAATGGGCTATAGCTCCCTTCTACTCCACGGCAGCTTTATAGGCTCTTCTGCATCAAGTCTATCAGTCCCGACTTAGGTATGTTGATCAGTGATTTCATACTGGATTTAATAAACCCAGTTAACAGGTACTTAGAATAACACTACTGTTAGGAATGAAAAACTAATTGACTTTGAAGAAAATAACCCCCACACTATTTGTACCGCTCCACTGATCAGAAACTGGACCGTGGATAATGAAGATGGTATGAAAAACCTACTACCTCATGCTCACAATTTTTGGATCCATTAATTCCTACAGTGTTTTGTTCCTACCTAAAGGAGGATGTTACAACAGCTGAGTTCATTATAAACAATTCTGCCCCATTTACTTTAGAATTTTGTGGCTGTTAATCCATAAACGTGTGGAATGCAAATTTGAAAATGAAGGAGCTTGGAGATAGGGAGGTTTTTTCTGCAATCCTCTGTCTCAGTACAAGGGTAATGAGGAAGATTTTATAAAAAGGACAGCCACATTTTCACATAGATACCTGGATGGTTATACCTCCTTCTAAATCTGAGGAAGGTTTTGTATGGTAGATTGTAGATGATTTGAGGCATTGTTGAGGGGCTTTGTTTTCTATTGCTTTGGTGGTGTTTTGAGGGCATGGATCACAAGACTGTAATCCAAACTTGTGTATTCAATTCCAAAATTGAATAGAAGTTTAATGTGCATTATGGAAGCCCAGAGTTTGTGGCCAGTATAATTACATTTTATTCTATACAAATGAAATACTGCACGAATTCTGTTTCACTCAATAAAAAGGCTATTTGATGTTATTTCTGCTCCTATTCTACTTTTTAGAAAAGGAAGGAAAGAATGTCATAGTGCTTGTGATAGAAAAATTCTGTCACTGAGTGTTGTAATTTTCAATATTATTCCAACATCAAATTTTGTCTCAATTCAAATGATACATCTGGAAAATGTTTTTCTTCTCTAGAACTTTCATTAAATTATGTGTATTTAAATGTTTCCACAGCATTTCAGGATGCTAATTGATAGCTCTCCCAGAAGACAACCAACTCTCTATCCCACTGTTAAATAACCAGCAGATTTAACAGCATATTTTGTACATGGCATTTTCCTAAATCAAGGTTTTTTCAAATGTTTTTGACATACATAGTTTAGAAAAACCTTGCAGTCAGGATTTCAAAAGTGCTGTAAGGAAATACACCACTTCTGAGTTTCTTGGTTCCCTTGTATGGATCTCTTACAAATAATGCCCAGATGTTTAAGAGTAAACTTCTTGAAAAATACTGTTCTGGGTTACAATAGTCTCAATAGATTAAAAAAAAAATAATCTTCTTTTAAAGGGAAATTTCTTTCATCAGGTCTGGTAAATTTATGCCTCAATTTTGCAGCCAGACAAGAAATAGAGTAATTTCTAGGAAGGAAAATAATTAGGGTTCTGATGTAAATATTAGAACTGAAACCTTCTTGGAATATTGAAGTCCTGTTTTCACCTGGCATTTGATTTGATTTCAATGTTTTTCACTAGCCCAAGTCTGGATAAGAAATTGCTGATTGGAAATGGTATTCTGAGTGAATAACAATTTCTGTGAATGGAGTCACCATCTTTTTTTTGTCTGGGTCTGCAAGAAGCTGATCCAGTCTAATGGGTAGAGAGAACAGCAGCATTATTCATAGCAATATGTAAAGTACCCTCTTGGGCTCACCATACATTCTATCTTTCATTATCAAATTGACACTCCTGCATGGGTAAATTCATTCTCTGGCAGGGAATACCACAGGCTATATTTCTATACTTTTTCTTCCCCCCATCCAGGCTTTCTCTCAGTGCCTTGGTAAATCATCATGTTAAATCATTACAAGTGAAGAAAGGCATGCTACGTAAGCAATTATATACTGATTAATGTCTAAGTTAAATCCCTCTCTTCAAAGATATTGCTGACCTGCTGAGTATCTCCATCATACTCATTGTTTTCATTCTTTGGTAGAAGCTGATGGCTTAGCAGTCCAAGCACAAAGGCAGGGCATGTTCTGAGCTTCAAATCCTCATGCACAGCACTGAATATGAACAGTTGACATTCTCCCTCAAAGTCAACACGAGGAACACAAGGGCTGAAAAACTTCAGTAAAGCTTTATTTAGCTGGTAAAATCCTGTGCATGCCCTCCAAACTCTCAGCCTTGGGAACATCATAGCAATTTCAGTGGTACAAGCAGTGACAGGAGCTCTCACAGAGATGGGCCATTAATGCTGGCAGTACTGCATCAATTCAACCTGCTGTGAGTAAGTATAGATGACATGGTGCTTAAAATGTGGGCAACTCTAAGTGTTTCTTTCCAGTGGAGCTCCTGGTGTAACTACTAACATGAGAACCAAACAGGCATTGGCTCCTGTAGGAATAGTTTGAATCGCTTCATTGTCCAGGTGTTGGAATCTGTATAGTGCAAGCAGGGAAAAAACACCTGACTGGTGAAGCAGGGTGGGATTACCTGCTGGAGAGGAGCTCTGTGGAGAAGGACCTGGGGGTCCTGGTGGGGGACAGGGTGGCCATGAGCCAGCAGTGTGCCATGGGGGCTGAGAGAGACAGTGGGATCCTGGGGGGCATCAAGAAGAGTGTGGGCAGCAGGTCACAGGAGGGGATCCTCCCCCTCTGCTCTGCCCTGGTCAGGCCCCACCTGGAGTGTTGTGTCCAGTGCTGGGCTCCCTGGGATAAAAAAGACAGGGATCTCCTGGAGAGAGTCCAGAGGAGGCTGAGGAGATGATGAAGGGCCTGGAGCATCTCCCCTGTGAGGACAGGCTGAGAGAGCTGGGACTGTTCAGTCTAGAGAAAAGAAGACTGAGGGGGGACCTAATTAATGGTTATCAATATCTTAGGCAGGGGATGCAGGGGGAAATGGCCAGCCCCTTTTCAGTGTCTGTGGGGACAGGACAACGGACAAGGGCTGCAAGTCAGAGCATAGGAAGTTCCCCACCAAGATGGGGCAGAACTTTTCCCCAGTGAGGGTGAGGGAGCCCTGGGACAGGCTGCCCAGGGGGTGTGGAGTCTCCATCTCTGGAGAGATTCCAGCCCCGTCTGGACGCCGCCCTGTGCAATATGAGCTGGGGAGCTGCTTTGGCAGGGGGTTGGACCCCAGGGGCTCTCCAGGTCCCTTCCAACCCCTACGATTCTGTGATTCTGTGACTCAGGAGGAAGAGATGATATTCTGGTGTTTTCTTGATGAGAAATAATAATGTATAACATACAGAACCTATTGGAACTCCCTGAGATGTCGATGATGCTCAGTCTGTGTAAGTACAATGGTACTTATACAAGGGTACTTTCATTCTGAAACAGTGCTTTATATGGTTTACTCTAGGGTGGCCTTCCTAAGCAGAGGAGGACAGCCTTTATAGGCACCCACTAAAGTCATGATCCTCTTTTACTGCATTGTATTAACAGTTCAAATGCACTATCTTCTCCTTGCTGTATGTGTGAATATTTAACCACTTACACACCAGAAGTGTGCTTACAATGGTGACCTTATGCCACAGACATGGAAGGCTGTGCTGTTAGCTCTTTGGGATGCAGGTGGTGCTTTCTTTTTGCACTGAAGGGCAACCTACTAACAAATAGCATTCACATACTTGGTAGCTAAAGAGAAAAAGGAAATACCAATATTGTGTATCTGCTGACAGAAAGAAATATTTATATTTATAAATATTTATAGTATTATCAGACATTTTCTGGTTTAAAAACAGAAATAGATACTGACAAGTATCTACTGACAAGTATCTATAGTGACTGACAAGTTCCACTTCTACGCCAGAAAATAAGAATCTAAGACCAATCTTTTTTCTTTGGTTGGTTTTGGATTTGTTTTTTTCTTCCCTTTCCCTTAGCTTTGCTGCCTATTCCTTTGCATTGGGATTATGTGTTCCCTGCTAGACTCAAGCCTGGATGAGAGTGTGGTTCAGTACAGTTGTGCTGTAGTCAGGGCTGGACAGGTGGTAGTGTGCTAAAGGGTGTTTTCTGAACCATCAGATCCCACTTTGCCACTCTGTGTGAAAGAATAGTAACACAGGAAAGAGGGCTTTGCAAACTCTCCTTATTTTAGGCTTAATACTCTCCCAGTACAGTTCAGATCTCTCACTCTGATATGCAGGTATCAGCATTTGATTGCTGGGAAGTGTGTCCAGCTGTCAACTGGGGATAGATGTCTCCCCAGTTATGTAGCAGGAATGAAAATAAACCTTTTAGCATGACCAGAGATACCCATCTTGTCAGACCTCCTGAGGTGAGAAGGTATCACTTCAGAATTGTTGCTCAAGCTGTCTTTTGTGCTATTAGTGCTAAAATACTCATTGTATATTAATTTCTGATTATGCCAACATCCTGTGCCAGGTTCTTTTATAGCCCAAGGACCACATTGGATTGTAGGGTTGAAAAGGTAGTTGAATATATCTTCAAAGGTATTTAGATGCTGTACTGAATGCAAGCCCAGCAGAAAAGGATCAGCTCCTTTTCCTTCCTGCAATGAATTTTTGTTGTTCCCCCCATAGAGCTCCACACATATTTAACAATATTCTCTCTGTTTCTTTAGAGGTACCAGTGGTAATGTTGTGTAATAAACATTTCTCTTGAATTTTAACCTTGTGCTACAGTATTTCAGCTGTTGTAGTCCATGTACACCTGTAAATCCTCCTACCTGTTTTCCCAGTTGAAGTTATTCTGTGATTCTGTGAACACTTGAACAAGTCTGGCACAGAGATTCCAGAAATGATGTAGCTATTAGAAGTTGGTTTAGGGTTTTTTTTTTACATTACTACATCTGAGTAAGAATTTTCAGTCATTTGTCAAGTACCCTAGGAAACTGTGTGAAGTTTGTGCTCCTTGAAAGTGCCACTAATTAACACTTTCTCATCTCCTTCCTCCCCCACTTGGTACCACTCCATCTCTGCTAAGAAAATCTATATTCTGTGCAAGCCTGGCTGTACTAGTGATAAGCAATGAAGTACCTCAGGTGAAACCACTCCAGTAGCTCATGGTAGGACTCCCAGCCACACTCTGTATGCTCCTCCAGAAGAGAGGGGTGTATTTCCCTATAGCCTCCTTATGGATGCTCTCCAGCCAGCTTGATGAGAGAGGTCCTGGCCAGAAACCCTGAGGCAAAAGCTGCACTCCCTGCTGAGATCCACCTGATTGTTCCAAGGGAGGAGGTTTCCTGTTAGTTGTTACTCAGTGCAGGCACATATAAAGGCTAGATAAAGGACAGTATTAGCTTCTAGAAGATCTCAGTTAAAGTCAACGAAGAACATTAAAGCAAAGCACCTAAAGTGCTGCAGTACTTTGGGGCTCATGGGTCTGGAATAAGTGAAAGAATGAAATATTCAGGTGCTGTAGTCAGACTTTCTCTGAAAAATATTTCATTGCACATGATGATTCTCCCTTCCATGTTCTCTTTCTCCATCATCAGTTTTTTTTTCATCTGATGCTTTAGGTTGAGAAGCTCAATTTAAATAATGAAGTTTAACATTTCAACATATTTCCCATCCCTTCTTTTCTTTTGCCTTTTTTTCCTCTCTCACACAAAGCATGGGCCAAAAGCACAAAACGAGATCACCCACCCTGAGCATGCCAGAGTTGGAGTCCTCAACTCAGTAGATGATGCTGCTCACAGAATCCCAGCCTGGTCTGGGTTGGAAGGGACCCCAAGGATCACAGAGCTCCAACCCCCCTGCCACAGGCAGGGACACCAACCTCAGGCCTGGAGCTACACAAGGTTGCCCAGGGCCCCATCCAGCCTGGCCTGGAACACCTCCAGGGATGGGGCATCCACTACTTCTCTGGGCAGCCTGTTCCAGCCCCTCACCACTCTCTCTGTAAAGAACTTCCCCCTAATATCTAATCTAAACCTTCCCTCCTTCAGCTTTAATCCATCCCCCTTGTCCTGCCAGTCTCTGCCCTTTGAACAAGCTGATTCCCCTCCTGTTCCTCTGCTCCCTTCAGGGACTGGCAGGCTGCAGTGAGGTCCCCCCACAGCCTTCTCTTCTCCAGGCTGAACAAGCCCAGCTGTTCTTGGTGTTTCTCAGAGGAGGGGCTGGTTGACTAACAGGAAAACTAGGAGGTCCTCTCAGGCTCACAATGAAAGGTGAAACTGCAATACCTTCACAATGAAAGGTGAAGTAGCAATAAACAAGTAAGTTATTAGAGACTGACAATATTCTTGAGGGGAAAACGTGGGAAGGGAATAGAGGAGGCAAGAAAAGGTAGCTCTCAAAGGAAAAGCACACAGATTCCAGAGGAGATACAAAATCATTAACATTTTGAGGGAAAAAAATTATATCCTAGCTGATATTTGGAGAATATTATACCAGTAAATTTAGTGTCTTTATAAAAGTATCAATTTCATCAACTTAATGATCTGAGGATGTCTCAGAGATAGTGGTGGAGCTCAGGACACCTGTGATCTCTTGGTTTTATTGTCACTGCCTTTGTCTAGTTGTTTCAACCTTTTGCACCTCAGTTTTCCTTCCCTCTCACCCCATCTTACCCTGTCTCTACTGTAACTTGTGCACCATTTGAGAGACAGTAGTATACCTGCAGTATGCAGGGCTTGATTTCACCTGGTGCTTCAAAATGTTACTGTAATTTTAAAAAGCAGTTTTCTTTATATTTTTATTGAGTAATAGACCTTCAGAATTTTTTATTTTAGTGATGTTCCCTTTTTTGGTCAAACTTAGCAATCAGACTGTCCATTCCCTAAGCTGCACCCCTCCTTAATAATTAAAGGTAAGTAAGAAATCACTTGTATTACAATAAATCTGTTCCTGGAGTAGAAGTTGTGTTTGTAGATTCTGAGGAAGAGAATTGAGACTGAGGGGAACCAGAGCTTGTTTGGTTTGTCAGAAAGGAGAAAAGCCTGGTTGTGGGTTGTTTCATGAAACACTGTAGAGAAGTGTGTTTTAAGCTGCCCATAATCATGCATTAACCTTTCTGATCATGCTGGAAATACTCCAGACTGTCTCACAAGCTCTCTTGCTTTCATGGATGAACAGTGTTTACAAGCACCTATATATTTCCCTGCTAAATCAAAACCTATAGTGTCTCCTGGGCTGAGGTATAATTTATATTATCAAAACTGCAGGACCCACTAAATCTAGAGCAAATGGAAAACAACTCAGTTTTTATTTAGAGATGCAGTGCAGAGCCAAAATAAAACTTAGATTACCAGTTGATGATAGGCATTGAAGCTAATCCTGTACAGCCAAAACCAGAACAGCATGTCCTGAGGATACAAGGAAAAAGAAAAGACATGTTATTTGGTAAGAAAGTAAACACTTAGAGATCTTAAAAGTCAAAGCATTAAACAATAAAAATGACTGTGTGAGTCAAAGGTTTGTGCCATGCCATTAGTTTACCTCAGTGTCCTGAAAATGTAATTTTATTATTGCCACTCTTTCATTACTTGTGCCCAATAATGTTTTTGATAGGCAGAATGTTTCCCAGATCTCCAAGGAGTGGTCCAGAATTCAGTTTAAAATAGATGGGGAAAATATTCAGGGAACATTAACTTCAAGCAAGGCTTTCTGCTCTGATTGACAGAATTCATTACAGAAGGTGTGTTTGAGTTTTCATGCTGTTGCAACTGCTCAGCTGGACTTCAAGCCTCACTTCTCCAAGTGTGATTCGGCTCAGATCGACCCTGTATTGATAATTTTTGTCCTCTGGTCTTTATTTGGCAACACAGAAAACTAATTTGAGTTAGTTTCTTAAAAAACACAACCTTACTAGTTCCAAATTCTCTATTAAATCCCATTCAAAATACATCCTGATCTAAGAAAGACTTTTCCTCTGCTCTCCTTCTTCCTTTGCCTGTGGAGTTTGTGTCCTGGTTCTGGCCAGGCCAGAGTTAACCTCACCAAACATCCAGCCCAGCTGAGCTGAGTTAGCCTGGGCTGTTTTCCACACCACTTGACATCCCATCCCCCATCACATGGTTGGGGAGGGGTGCTCCTGGGTGCCTCCAGGGCAGTCTGAGGGTGGCTGAGGTGCTAGTTTGGTCACTGCATTGTGCAGTACTCTGTTATCACTGGGTATAAATGAAATTTGCCATGGGCTGCTCTACTTTCACAGTGATTTTGTCAGTGAACTGTCCTTATCCCCACCCACAGAGGCTCTGCCTGTTTCTCCTCTGGGAGTGAGCAAGCAGTGTGTGGTGTTCAGTCACTGTTTGGGGCTGACCCACCACAGTTTGGAGGCTCCACAGAGCCCAGCAGCATCCCTTGCTTCTCACTGCCCCAACTTACAGATGTAACACCACAGGAAATTTGGTTGTATCTACTTAGGAATCACCAAGATTTTTCACACCCTGTGGGGGCTGTCCCAAGACAACACTCAGAACCATGATTAAATCCATAACTAGAGGAGACAACTCTCTTAGCCATGGAAAAGTGCATGATGGAAGATGTGGTGTTTGGGGACCTGTCCCAAGGAAGGAATTTGCCTACATACCTAATAAGGCACATCCTGCAGTTTTCCTGGAGAGCTGCCTAGGAATCTTATGTTGTTCTTTATTTAAAGGCTTTATTGAAAAAGGCAAGCAACAAGAAACCTCCCTGGGCATTTCCAGATGCAAAGATTCCTGAAGTTTGGGAGTATTTTAAAGATGTTTGAAGCTGATAAATCTCAAATGCTTGTGACCTTCTTGCAAGTCAATCCTTCCTAAATGCAAGTATACTGTTCAGTATTTATCCATCAGCTGCCCATACCAGAGTGCTCTAAGGCGATGCCTTGGAGGAGGAATAACTGGCTGTAGCAGTACAGGCTGGGGGTGACCTGCTGGAGAGGAGCTCTGTGGAGAAGGACCTGGGGGTCCTGGTGGGGGACAGGTTGGCCATGAGCCAGCAGTGTGCCCTGGGGGCTGAGAGGGCCAATAGGATCCTGGGGGGCATCAGGAAGAGTGTGGCCAGCAGGTCACAGGAGGGGATCCTTCCCCTATGTTCTGCCCTGGTCAGGCCCCACCTGGAGTGTTGTGTCCAGTGCTGGGCTCCCTGGGATAAAAAAGCCAGGGATCTCCTGGAGAGAGTCCAGAGGAGGCTGAGGAGATGATGAAGGGCCTGGAGCATCTCCCCTGGGAGGAAAGGCTGAGTGAGCTGGGGCTGTTCAGCCTGGAGAGAAGGAGACTCGGGGGGACCTGATTAATGTTTCTCAATATCTGAAGGATGGGATGCAGGGGGAATGGCCAGCCCCTTGTCAGTGTCTGTGGGGACAGGACAAGGGGCAATGGCTGCAAGTCAGAGCAGAGGAAGTTCCCCCCCAAGCTGGGGCAGAACTTTTCCCCAGTGAGGGTGAGGGAGCCCTGGGACAGGCTGCCCAGGGGGTGTGGAGTCTCCATCTCTGGAGAGATTCCAGCCCCGTCTGGACGCCGCCCTGTGCAATATGAGCTGGGGAGCTGCTTTGGCAGGGGGTTGCACCCCAGGAGCTCTCCAGGTCCCTTCCAACCCGTGTGATTCTGTGATGCTCAGAAGAGAAAGCTCACACAAGCTAATGTTAATTTGGAGGGTCAGCCTAGAAAATTGTAAAGGTCCCTATTAGCCTTAAAAATCCATGAAACCAGGTGCTGGCAAAAGGTCACTGGTCACAGATAAAAGTCTGACTATCAAACCATCTAGCAGAGTTGCTAACACATTTTCAAATAAATCCTAGATTTGATTGTCAGATACTGTTCAATGACTTGGTGTGAACTGTTTCATGTAGGTGGTTTTTTACCTGTAGACTGTTCCTGGATAACTACCACAGAGAGCTTCCTATGAGCTTATCCCAAACATTTCCCAAAGTATTGTGAAACAAGCAGTAGAGCAGCTCTCCAGTCTGAGTGCCTTATGATTTATGAATAGCTATGGTTTCCATTAAGCTGCAGAAAGGGGATAGTGTGTTTCACCCTGTGCTGAGAACCCCATTTGTTTCCGTTCCTGTCAGCAGTTTGCATAAGTGAATGATTTTATTTCATGTGAGAGAGAAGGCAAACACACAAGTTATCCCAGCAGTGGAAGATTTGTCAAATAAAGCTTTTAATAATGGTATTATTTGACAGTTTTATAGTGCTTCAACTTTCAAGCAGTTTGAAGGTGGTAGGTTTTCAATAAAAATTAAGTCCTTATCTAGAAGAAACTCAGTCCCTGTTGTTTTAAAAGAACTAGTCCTGGCTGCATTGGAGCACCTTAATCTACTATTGAAAGTAAATCTCAATCCTTTTCTGTATTAATATATCTTGCAATCCATCATCAGGAGGTGTTCTGTGTATTTTTTTGCCCTAGTATATCAAGGTGGCCTGATAAACCACCTTCCTAACCAAACTTGTTGGGTGATCATTATGTTTCTCACAAGAATAAATTATCCAGTGTAGTTCTCTGCAGCTTACTTAAATAGTCCAGCAGTGTTTCCAGTCACTCTTACTTATTTTTTTAATTTATTTAAGGAGTCCAGTAAGTTATTCAGATGAGGAGAAAAGGACCAGGGAAGTTGCTAGTTTTCACAAGGTCAGAGTTAATCCTATCTGTGTTCATAAATCATTGTACATCATAAGGTAACCACATAGCAAATGCAGACATGTTAATAGAAAAAACAGGTCTGCACTGAAAATTCCCTTGCTTAAAGGAGGGATTTTCAAAAAAGTCTAAAGCTGCCTGAAATTCCCTGCCAGTTAAATAAATATAAATTTAAAGGGTTATATCATTTATAGCTCCACTCCTCCTGTAACAAAAGGAGGCTGATCTTCATTGTCCTATGGAGAAGTCTGATTTTAGCAAAAGCCTTTTCCCAAAAACAATTTCTGAGAAATAGGGGGACTATAATGTTGATAAGTGTGTGGTTTAGACAACTGGAATAATAAACAGTAGTATATGTAGAGGCAGCATAAATTAGATTATCTTCCCAATTTCACATATAGAGATGTTGGGAAAGCTAAGATTTGATATGAAGAGATTCTGTCTCCAAACTGGTCTACAAGCTAGCCCTCCATTAGTTGTATAGACACAAACTAGCTTCACTAAGCACAGAGCTTAGAAATTTGATTTATATATTGTTATACCAACTGATACTTACAGGAACTGCACTAGGCTGGTATGGACCTGGCAGAATTCATTCCCATCCTTTGCATATCAGAACACCACGTATCCTGGTGTTTTCAGCTAAGGTTGAGGAATAGTTAAGGTGAAGCCTTTCCACTCCCTCTTCTCATTAGCAGTGTTGTTAAACCAAACACACAGTGGTGTATTTTAAAATGCAGTGCTAGTTTTTCTTCCAGAGATCTTACAGTCTGGTCCAGCAACCAAAATGAGGAGAAGTCAGGGGTTTGAGGGAGGGAGGACAAAAATAAAACAAGCAACAAGATTGTTACCTGATATGCTGAAGTGCTTTTTACAAGCTGGTGTCTCCCTTAAGAGGATGCAGGAGAATTTTTGTTTTCTTATTTTCACTAGAACTTGCTGAAAAGCTCTTGAAAGAGATTGTTCTGTTCAAGGGCCTTGAAATCTTACAGCTTGCTCTAGAAAAAGTTATTGGTTAGGTATATTCAGTCCTATCCTGCTGCCTCCCCTTGCACTACTCAGTTGGGGGGTGCCAGCATGGCAGGGGGAGCACCCATGTGGGTAAAAGCAAGCCTCTGTTTAATTCCAGGGAACCTCCTCTCACTGTTATCTGATGACTTTGATTGGCAAGGACCAGACTGAGTCATTCTGTGTTCAACAGCCCCTTCCTGTTGTCAAAGCCAGGGGAAGAGGGACAGAGACTGGTTTTTATTTGCTGATGGCTTGAGGCAGTGCCACCAGAGAAATTAAAGGAGTCTTTCTGTTGACTTTGAGAAAGTTGGATAGCATCTTGGACTTGTGCTGTATGTATTATTTTTTGATTTTATATACAGTCAGCTCAGAGTCTCCCTCACATCTCTTTCTCCCACAGAGCTCAACTCCTCTCTCTCATCACAGCAAAGTCTGACAGGAACTTTCCTCTCTTATCTGTCTCTTCCTCTGTGCTCTCCTCCCCCTCCTTCTCATTCCTTACCTCCCTCTGTCTCTCTCATTCTCTCCCCTGCTGCTCTCAGATGGCTGGCTTTGCTCAAGGTCTGCAGGCTGGCATAGAGCATGCCTGGAACAATATGTTCCTATTAAATTTACCCTCTCTCATTTCTTCCTGAAATTAAATTGAATTTTGCTCTCAAGTTTGTTTGTTGAAATTGCATAATAAAAACATGCCTGAATGCAATCACATTTAATCAGAAAGCTGTCCAGCATCTATATTGATAAAACACTATTTTAAAAAGGCTTGTTCTCACGTTTTACAGGAAATAATAAGCATGTTTCTTACAACTGAAATTAATCTCTAAAAGTCCCTCTAAAAGTCTGAGTTCCCTCTGTGGATTTACTTCCACAGCTTTCACACCACTTTGGCCATTCCAGGATCACCAAGATAGACAGAAACCAAACTCAGGTATTTTCAGTCTTAGTCCTGAACTTTATTTTGTAGCCCATTAAAATTCAGACTGATAATTAATTCCTGATGTAGATATTTGATCACTATTAGTATGTTCTGCATTTATGCTAAGGGCAGCATTACACTTACAAGACTTAGACCTGAAACTAGTCAAATGCCTCAGAAAGAATCACAGTAATGCTGTTCAAGGTTGGACCTTTAAATCAACAGATCACCAATTCTGGGGTGCTGACCTGCTGTAGTTGTGCCTGTGGAAATAAGGAGTTTTCAGCCCTCAGGAAATGCCAATAGCTTGCACATTTCAGGATCAGATTTACAACAGCTGGACAAGGTGTTGTGAATAAAAACCAGCATGCACTACAGAGCTTCAAGTTGCTGTGGTGTTTAGAAAGCCACAGGCATATTATATTGGTTTAGAAAAATTCATCTTGATCTGATTTGGAATAAACCCATAACAGTATCACCATGGTTGTATATAGTAGGATATATTTCAGAGAGAAAAGAAGATGTAAAAATTGCTGATCAATCACCCTGGAAGGTCCTGCAGGTTTGGGCCAATTGTTGGCAACTCCATCATCTCAAAAAGTAGAACAATGCTGCAAGTATATGCAAAACTCCAGAGCTGTGCTGTGCCTCTCTCTTATGTACCCTGCACTTGTTTTATCTGCTGAAGAAACCTTGACATCAGTGGGGTGTTTTCAGAGCAGAATCTGTTTGAAGTCTGTAATAGAAATCCATTGTAGACAGGAGAGGAAGACGTGAACGTTGGCAAGACTTTGACAGATCTTTTTTACAGTAGGGCTTTAGAAGATCCAGCCTCATCTTTTTTTGTTACAAAGAGTGGTGTTCATCAAAGCAGACTGATGAGTCTCTGGCCAATTATGATTTTTCAGTAGTTTCCCTGGAATTTGTATCTGTTTCCTTGTTAGACAGAGTGGGAACTGGAACACAGAAGTATTTTACCCTGGGGATGCAGTGTCCTGTACAGACATACACAAAGATAGGTCTGTCCTGGCAAGCTGATAGTATAAAGACCATAACAGAAAGGGTTAAAGATGACAATGTGCCACATGATCCCAAACTCATTGGCACAGCTTTGTTTGCTTCATACAGGGTGTTGTACTTGCAAGTAGTCAGAAGGAGAAGGAAAAATGAGCCTGGCTGCTATTTGCAGGCTACCTTATTAAGCTGACAAAGCAACTCCAGTGGGTTACCCTGACAAATGATCTGAAGAAGCATGAAGTTAGAGCAGCTATTGGCATTTGTCCGAGAAGCAAAGTGAGAGATCATGGAGGAACAAAGAGATGCAGCTTACAGCAGAGAAAGCATGAAGCAGCAGTGGAGGAAGGGCAAGCATCAACACCTAGAAATATTCAGCAAGTACCTACTGACCATTTCTGCTGCTGACTTTCCCTCATTAAAACAGAAAGGCATGGCAGCAACTGGTTACTGCTCCAGAAATACCTGGATAGCTGCTTTTCTCAGCTACTAGAACCAATTTCCTTAATAAAAGTCCCACAGTAATTCACAGTGGCTAGGCAGCTGATTTCCATGTGAGAGACTTTATAGTTTGTCCCTATTTTAAGGGGACATGGTAGCTAACCTAGGGTTATCTACTTGCACAAAGCTCAGCTATAAATAGGAATGAAGGCAACAGTGTAGGCTGAAACACTGCTATGCAGTTTGAGAACAAGCTGAACAAACCTTTGCTTGGAGAAATCAAAGGATATAATCATAAGCTGCTGTTGCAGGGGACAGGCTAATGATGTGCCAGGGATTTTTATTGCCTTGGGTTATAAGACCTTGAGGGACCTTATGGTCTTCCCTTGGACCTGAAATATTTCCACAGTTCAGTGCTACCCAGCAGATATAGAATGGCAAAAGATTACTTCTCCATCACCTTAAGGATAAATCTTGAGACCTTGGCAACCTTTGGGAGAAAATATAATTGTCTTCCTAATTAAAATTGATTTTTTTCTGTGAATGTGCCCTTCCATTGCTATCCCAGCTGTATAAGTGAGTGTATCTCTCTTATTACAACAGATATTTATGGTCTCCAATTGACAGCATACTCAGCACAGTATGCAGTGTGTATGATACTGGCTTTGGCAAGAGATCACAGACCAGTTAATCCCTTTGGAATATACATATCTCTCTAACTAGTGCTAAGAATGGCTGTGTGTTGATGGGTTTTCCTGTTTATTCCACTGTCCTGTGGGTGTTTCAGGTGACATGCTAAGTAAAACTATTGACCAAGGGACGTGGTTCCTCAATCCTGTTGTCAAAAGGAATGTCCTTCAAATGTCTTCAGAAATCCTAGGATTAGTAGCTTGAGTATGAGCACCAGGCTTGAATATAAATATTTGCAGAACTATAATGTTAGTATTCTTCATGGTTTTCATTGCTTTATTATTTCTCTAAGGGTATAACTTTATCTTCATAACAGTCTGCCTTATGCTAATGCTTCTCAGGAGGGTTATAGAGGTGCAAGTGATGTTGTGGTTTGGCCTTCAGCATCTTCTATAATACATGTATCTGTACTGTACATCTTACTGTACTTTAAAGGATATTAAGAGAAGCTCTCGTGCATCTTTTTGGGGCTGGTACATTTTTAGGAGGAAACTGAGGAAAAGAAAAGCAAGAAAGGTAAAATGTTTACATCTGACAACTAAAGAGAAGTCCTTTGGATACACTGAAGTGTAATAAACACAGTAGCTCAAAAGGCATTTCATGGTGATACCTCAAAATACTATGCAACTTAGGAATGGAAGGAGAAGGTAATGGAAAACCCATCATGAGAAGGGAAAAAAAAAGTCAGAAGTAAATGCTTGCAGAAGTTTCATTGGGTGGAACTTACTTAAAAAGTTAGGCAACCCAACGAGGAGTTTTGCTGTCACTGGACTTTTCCCCTACTCTTCATGTGTAGTGCAGCCTCTGACAAGTTGCAAATGTAACAACCTCCAGACATGAGTCACCCACAAGGCTGCACCCTCTCATCTTCAACGTTAAAAATAAGGATCTCTCTCGTTGAGCCTAAGGAGTAATTCTCTATGTATTAGCTCAGCCAACAGAGCAATACAGAGGGAACACTGTGAACCACTGATTTATTCGACCTGGAGGCCTTGAACTTGACATGACTAACCCGAGTGCAATAAAGGGGTTTAAATAAATGTTGGCCTTACAGAAGACACCATGTTTTATGACATATGGGATAGGGGTCCAGAAGCTCTGGGAGCTGGTACCTTGTGCTACACTAGTCCTGAAAATAAGGAGCTCCATCACCAGCATTCATATTGTTGAAACCTGAACACAAGAGAGGGGGCTGTGGATTCCATGCTCGTAGAAGAGATGCCTTTTCCTTATTCTTCATTGTCTGAATGTGCCTTTTTTTAGTATGACAGTAATTATTTAACTACCCTTCCAGGAAGTAGATTTGAAATCTTTGCAACTTGTGGTGAAAGCTATATCAATACTCTCAGATGTAGGGCACTGGAGGTGAGGGAGAAATAACTCAGTAGCTTGGCTTAAACCTAACTGAACATATTAGTCATGAAATATTTAAACCATCAATATCGCACATTGATGTGCAAAATGTTTAATTATGTATCATTTCAGTTATTATTCATGTTAGATCTTAGACCTTAAGATGTTCATACATTTAAAAAATAGCTCAGGAGATGTATCAGGAGTGTAGAGCAGCATGAAAAATCTGAGGGCTGGCAGTAGACTTTCCTCTTGAAAGCATGTGTCAGTGTTCCTCTTTTTTTCCCTAAATTACCAAATCCTTTTCTAGGGCTTAGTGCTAACAATGTTTTTGCCTTTAGTAAATATCTCTGGTAAAACAAGACCATTTCAAAGGAAAAGCTTTGAAGTTCTAAGCTTAATGCCTCTTCTATTTGGTTTAGGTCCATCTGCTGTTTCCGTCACTCTATCTTAAGTGTGTATAACTATGTGTCTTCCAATATCGCATTAAGCAGCACGACTACCATCTGTCACAAATGGTTTGCTCTCTCTTCCCAACAGCAAAATTGTATGTACAATGCCATGCTTCACATGTACGTCTCTGCTAAGTATTTGCTAGAGAAGGCAGAAGTGAAGGGGATGGGGTAGCACTTGCACTAGTAAACAGCAAGGGCTGTGTTTGGTGGCCCTTTGCTCAATGGCCACTAATTCCGTGCAGGACCTTAGCCTTCCAAGGGCACCCCATCACACCCACAGTGCTGACTACTGGGGAAATTTCCAGGCTGTCTGTAGGACTGCTCATGTGAATAATAATCATCATGAGGGAAGAGGCTATTTGGGTTCTGGGCCTGAATTCTTATGTTGCTATATTTTTATTGCAATAATTTCAGAAATGCTGCTGTGAAAAGCATTCTACCCCTTTGTTTCTCTAGCTACCTGTGGTGCAGCTGCATGCCACTAAAAATTTGCATTGCCAAACCTTATGCTGGCAGTTCATAAGCCAAATGAAGGGGACAGATGAGCAGCAAGAGGAAGGAGAGCAGAGTTTGGAAATTTTTCTTTAGCAGTTTTTAAAATGTTGGAAGAAAAATTATGTGCAAGGTGTAAAATAGCCAATTCTGAGGCTGTTGGTCTTGAGAGCAGAATCTGTTTACAGGGACAGAATCTGGCCCTGCCGTATTAGCTTTTACCAGTCATTCATATGCAGCAGTAGTGTCATGCAGTGAGTACTGAAAGGAACCCTAATGAAGGTATCTTTTGTTTTCTTAGAGATTAATGCTTCACTTTTTCCTCATCTTTAGAAGGCATTCAGAAAGGCTGCATTGCTGAGGCCTATATCCAGTTTCATCTTTCAATTAGCGATTTGCTTTTTCTTACAATCCAAGTGTTAGTGGAATTAACCTAAGCTAATTGTCACTGACAGACTGATCTTCTGCTGAAGCCTAGAATGCAAGTATGGATTTTGCATACACATTTGCTTTTCTGATTGGATTGCTCAGTTTGGAAGTCTAGATCAAGGCTTAAAGAGGCTCAGCTTCTCAGAAGTTTCATAGATTTCAGCTGCAGCATCAGCATCTGTGTAAAACAAACTGTAGATGTATTTAGCTGGAGACCTAAACTGTGAGTTATAGGTGCTTGTTGGGCCTGTTTGAAACTGTGAGTTTGAAACTGTGAGTCTGGGTCTATGATAATTATTCTAGTATGGCTTTTTTTTCTTTGATATGGTTCTCAGTGGCTGCCCAACCCAGCTGTTGCTGGCCCAGGTTGTATACCTTGAGCAGTGTAGCAGAGTGCAGTGCCTGCATGTCTCACTGCCCCTGTGCAGGGGTGTTCTCTGCTGTAGAATTGCAGAATGTTCATGTCATAGAATCATAGAATTCCAGACTGGCCTGGGTTGGAAGGGACCCCAAGGATCACAGAGCTCCAACCCCCCTGCCACAGGCAGGGCCACCAACCTCCAGGCCGCAGCACAGGCCTCGCTCCTCCAATCTCTGTGCTGTGTCTTGAGCCGCCCGCAGAATCTTTTCAGCTCCTGCAAGAGACTTCAGGTGAAAATACAGACTATTAGTGGGACAAATTAGTCTCACTTCAGCTCTTGATTTCCTTCTCTGGAAGGGTAATGAGATCTCCTTGTTTGTTATGCACCTGATTGAGCAAAGCAGATTCTTCCTTCTTGGTGATATGGTGTTGAGGTAACAACAGAAGTGAAACAATCCATGTTAACAAGGTGCCTGTGGGCTGCCTACGATGCAGTTCTGCAAAACATTATTTGTAGATTGTATTTGTAAATGCAAACTGTGCTCTCTTGCACAGAAGGCCTTACCTGCCCATCCAAGCACTTTGAAGCATTTGATAGATGTAAATACGTCATGTTCTAGGGAAATTTGCATCTTACCTCTGTAATTTACACCATTTCCCAGTAAAATGACACTTTCTTATCTGCCCAGGAAAGATCTGCAGCTCCTACAATCTATTCAGAATGGCTGCACTCTATACCAGTTGCCAACTTGTAAAGCTTTTCTGAACATTCTTGTGGCTCCAAAGGATTATTTATTGAACAGTCAAGCTTGTGAAACCCTCCCAAAAGCTGCAATGCAAAGCTGTCATGAGCATGATTCTATTGAAAATTCTTTACAGAAATGTGGTCCTCCAGGAACAAACAGGGCATTCAGGTCCCACCAGCCTTGTAAGAGCACTTTTCTACCCTGTGAGTAAGATAGCTTAGAGAAACATGCTACACAGAAACAATGCTATTTGCCATTGCCTTACAGAAAGTTTGCTTACCTACTGCTGTGAAGTGCAAGTATAAAACATTTTTGTGAGGGGGAAGGGGAGTTACATCTATTTGTGCCCAGTCTGTCTGAAGGTGTAGAGAGCACCGAGGAGAAGGCACTGGGGAAAATGGCCTAAGAGCTTGACTTGGGAATTAATATGGTGCATGATGGACATGCTCAACAAGCAGCAAAACCAGCACATGTTGGAAAGAGATATACAGGCATTTTAACCCCTTTTTATTTGATTTCAGATGCATTAGTGACAGCTAGAGATTCCCTATCCTCAAGTGTTAGCTGGTTAGGTCTGTTCCTTCTTTTAAGGTGGCACTGTCGACTGTAGGACACAACACAGGTAATTTTAAAACAAAGCCATTTTCATACTTAACTTTATCCTTTCTCTTGGCAGTGATATTTTAAGAACAAGCAGCACTCCATCCCAAAAAGAGAAGAAATAACACCATGCTACAGTACCATGCTGTGTACTGTATCCTAACAGGACACAGACCAGTAAAGCTCTATATAGCAAGCTGCTCTCAGCAACAAGCAAGTTGCATGTGCCACTCGGTGGTGCTAATCCTGACATGTATGGCAGTAAGTCTGTATGCAGCTGTGCCCCACAGTCAGGCAAACCAGGGCATGAGATGTCCCTAGGTATCCTGGGCTCCATCAGAAGCGGGGTGGCAGGAGGGACAGGGAGGGGATTGTCCCTCTCTGCTCTGCCCTCGGGAGGCCCCAGCTGGAGTCCTGTGTCCAGAGCTGGGGCCCCAATACGAGAAAGATGTGGGACTGTTGGAGAGGGGTCAGAGGAGCCACGAAGATGATCAGAGGGCTGGAGCACCTGCCCTACAAAGAGAGGCTGAGGGAGCTGGGCTGGGTCAGCCTGGAGAAGAGAAGGCTGTGGGGGGACCTCATTGCAGCCTGCCAGTCCCTGAAGGGAGCTTATAAGCAGGAGGGGAATCAGCTTGTTAAAAGGGTAGATAATGGCAGGACAAGGGGGATGGATTAAAACTAAAGGAAGGAAGGGTTAGATTAGATATTGGGGGGAAGTTCTTTACAGAGAGAGTGGTGAGGGGCTGGAACAGGCTGCCCAGAGAGGGGGTGGATGACCCGTCGCTGGGGGTGTTCAAGGCCAGGTTGGATGGGGCCCTGGGCAACCTTGTGTAGCTCTAGGCCTGGAGGTTGGTGGCCCTGCCTGTGGCAGGGGGGTTGGAGCTCTGTGATCCTTGAGGTCCCTTCCAATCCAGACCAGTCTGTGATTCTGTCAGTTTAGCCAGATACAGGGAGGGGGACCTCTTCACCAGTTGTGCTCAGTGAGATCCCACCCATGGCGGTGCTGGGCGGTAAGAAACGAAGAAGCCTGCCAATATTTTTAAGCTTGCTGGGCTAAGGAAAAAAATCATATACTTAAGCATAATTTTCCTTTTGCAACTATACAGCAGGTCTATTTAGCAGGAAAACTCTGGAACTTAATATACAATTCTTCAGTGTGTGGGGGGAATTATTTAAAAAAAAACCCAGTTTATTCCCATCACCTCGTAACAAGCAAACTGATTTCTGTACCTATGCATGCATTTTAAGTGGGTAGTTTCAGTGCTGGTGTGGGGTAGTCAGGGCACAAAATTCAGCTGAGATGTAGCAGACCATCTGCCAGAAGGAAAACTGGGAGGGTGAGGGGCAAAGAGCCTCTTAAGTTCGTGTGAGGGGTTGGAGCCTTGCTGCTTTGCTGGAGTTGAGAGCTCTGCAAGCTGCACACGCTGGGGTAGCTCTTGCCAAAAGGGGGAAAGGAGGGAACAGAAGGGCAGTGAGTTGGGCGGCTTGGAGAGTGACATCCTTTTGTGTCAGAAGTGGTCAGTATTTTACCAGCTGAGTTCCATAAATTGGCCCTGGGCTGTCAGTGCTAGTGCCAGCTGTTAACTTTGCAGCAGCCATAATCTCAGCAGGGACAAATAGGGAAAGATGTATTGACAAATGGCACTGAGCATAATAAACTGCTCATCTTTATGAATGCTGGGATCCAAATGATCAAAACAGATGTACAGTTTCCAGATCTTCGCTGCGCTGTTAGAATATTCCTGGTTTCCTCTTGCATAGTCATCCATAATGAAAAGAAAACAAGCAGATTTGCCTTTCTCTTGGGTCTGTCTTTATTGCTCACTCAACATTAATTACAGAATATTGTTGGAATAGCAGACTGGCAGGCACCAGCACCCTGAACAGAGTATGTCGCTCACTCCTGTCACTTCTGTGAGTAGCATATAGCTAAAATTATCCTCAGGGCAAGCATAGCATTGAAGTGGTCATGTGGGGAAGTATTATTTCTGTCTACCCTTTTGTAAATTTGTGTTCCACAAAAACATGTCATGTTGTAAGGCATGGGAAAGGAAAATGAGTGAAGGCTGCCATTTTCCCACTGAAGCCATAAAAACAGAGGTAGGGAGCAAAAGTGAAATAAACATTTAATTCAGATCAGTTAACACAAAGATTTCATATATTTCCACGTCAAGGGAATTGTAGAGGGTCAAAAAAGAAGACACAATGGAAATATATGCCTTTAAAAATATTTGGACACAAAAATTCTCTCCTGATATATATGTGATTTGCAGGTTCATCAAAATGACTTTTATACTTAGTGTTGCCTGAAGTGTTTGGGGTCATTAGGGACTTTTCAGCTTATCAGATAAATCCTGTGTATCCTGCCTTGCCATTTGACTATAGCATTTTTTAAAAGACTTGTCAAGTCAATGTGTTACCACATCCCTAAGGCAGTGCATTTAATACTTATAAAGTGCTGTCCTTTGCTAAGTGAAATACTGAGTGCTGAGAAGAGTATACAGTGCTTAAGCCATAAGCAAAAGGGTAGCTCTAATATATTTCCCATGTTCAATAGGCATCAGAAATTCAGAATACTGCCCATTTTCACTCTGCTCAAAATGATAAGCATATTGCTTTTTAAATATTAATATTATCAAGCTGATGCATTAAGTTACAAGCAGAAGTGACTCAAAAAGCTGAACATCTTGCATCTTAGGCTTCCCAGTTAATTGAAACCCTCATACAAATGGTATGACTAGCACAATTTCCTTGTGGGCTTCCAGTCCTGTTCCAAGGGAATTCATCCTCTCTGTTTAGCTCTAGGCTCCCAGAAAAGACTCGGATTATTGACAAGGACATAGTGCAACCTGTGATGCCTAGAGCCATCCTCAGCAAGCCACAAAGCTGGGTGCTGTGGAACTAGGCATTTTTAAAGTCTTAATACCCATGGGCAGAAACTTGCCAATTCTTACTAACTTCTGCCAGTCATTAGACAGCTGTGATGAATCTGCAATTGTCCAGATTATTCTTTAGAAAGTGGCCTCTGTGAAGCTGACAAGGACAGTGCATCTCTCAGAGCTGACACGTGCGGCAGCAGTTGCATCCTATGGCATGGCAGGTAAATGGCAAGGTGTTGGCAGGCACCTGCCAAGTCAGAAGCTCCACAAGAGCTCTGAGATGAAGTACTTGTATGGAATTGAAGTCCACTGATTTTCAAGGGCTTCTATTGTGGGCGTTTTTTTCCCATAAATTCATGAGAGAAAGTATTCTGGGCTGCAAAAATATCTCCTTTTCTTCACTTTGTTTTGCTTTCCAGACACACTAATTATTTTAAAGCACTTTTCTCTCCCTCCAGCACCCTCAAACCAGGAGCAAAGTAGCACGACTCAAGTACACAAAGGAGATCTTGCTTCTTTTCAACTTCCCTGTGCCTTGTATACTCTAGTTGACAATGTGAAGAAGCCTTTGATACTTGAAAAAAATTTAAAATCTCTCAAATTTGAAATAGCAATTTATACCGACCTTTTCTGGGGATCTGCTGGCTCAGTCTAAGAAGTAAAATCATTAAAACACTCTCTCCTGCAGCCTGTCGAGAGAAATAATATTCAGTGGGTGTTGAATTTCATATGATTCAGCTCAGTCTTGAAAATTGGCAAACTTTTTATGCTCAATTAGATTTAAAATCTGCTTTCAGTATCATTCCTCACAGACCCGACTTTTAATGGAACTCGGAAACAAAGCAAACACTGGCCTCCTCAAGTAGGGATAGCTGCAGCCCTTCTTAATGTAGCAAAAGCCTCAGACTGATTTTGTGGGTTCAGCTGAATGATCTTTTGGCCCAAAATACCACAAATAGCATTGCAGAAGCATTACAGAAGAGTAACTTAACTACTATATTGTTCAAGTCAAGCGTGCATAAGGTTACATGGAAATGCCATCAGACTTTAATGCATTCTTTTAGTAGCTATCTAAGTAAAATAAAGTTAACCATAGCATGGATTATGTTAAGGCAGTGAACACAATGAATATTACTTGTATTTTTTATATCCTGCCATGTCAGGATATCCTGCTGTGAGGTACGGTGAGTTTTTGGCTCTACCTTGCTTATTTTTCTCTGCTTTCCTTTCCATTTACACTAAAGAGAGATTTCAGAACTGTGACTTCCTTTCCTGCTCTGTCTTAGCATTTCACTTTCTGTCCATTTGCTGATACTGTCAGGTAGCAACTCAACTGCATGATTAAAACTAGAGTTTTAAGACTGCATGATTAAAACTAGGGTTTGTGTCTTTTTTTGGTTTGGAACATGGTACATCCTTTTAACCTCCTACTGCCTTTATGTAAGTATGCCCAAATCAAAGTCATTGGACTGTCAATAAATTTTAGCTCCTCTAACAAGAAAAATGTAGACAGAAAGGATTTGAAGAGGGTTTGGGTAGGTTATGAGATTTGACAGTGTGGAAATTGAGTTTGTGAAAATTGTTTTAACTTTTTAATGCTACTTGATCTTCTCCAGAGGCTATAAATAACACATGGGATCCTGTAGAGATTATAAACCTGGCACATCTAGATTTTACTCAAGACTAAAGTAGAAATGACTTATCTCTTACATAAAGCTGTCCTCACAAGGTGTCCAGCACAATTTTAGAAACCTAAGAAATTTGATTTAGTACAGCTATACTTTTAAAATGCATCTTCAACTTTAAGAATTTAAAGGATATGTATTCTAACAGTACAATCTTTACCTGGTTTATTCTACCATCAGAAGAAACAAGTCTCATCTTGGAAGCTTACAGTCTAGATAGACAACAGAGAGAGAAAATAGGAGAATATGAACTATATTATCCATATCTTGAAGGTAGGTTTGTAGCACACTGCTTTCTCTGCCCCTTCACATGAACTGAAGGACTGAACCCTTATTTTTCAAGACTAAGTCAACTGTCTCAAACAAAACCAGTTTGGTTTGGTTTTATACTGCCTCCAAAATTCTCAGTAATTTTGTAGAACACTTGATGATACAGTAGCATTTTTATTTTTAATCATCCAAGTAATAAGCCACATGCAAGGAAACACAGAAGTATTCATGATTAATCCCAGTCCTTTGTCATTGACTGTAATGAGTATCCACTATTGATTCTGCACAAGCAGAGTTTGGTCATTAAGTGCTCTTTTGCAAGTTCTCCCCAAACCCAGTGAAGTTTAATTCATGGACAAATTTACTCTTTTTTTAATATTCAGGTGTCTTCTAAGCATCTGGCTTTCTCCTTCTATTTCATTCTTTTGCAATGAAACCTGTTCACAAGCATTCACTTGACTAAAAATCCTGCTTGCCTGCATTTAATACCTAAAATTACACAGAAATGGGAAACATTATACAGTTAGAGCAGTGGTTTTCTGCATGTGTGGGATAGCCTTATTTGTTTCAATATTTTCTTTAGCCTTCTTGGGAAGACTGCATTTCCTCAGTGTACATTCTGTAAAACTGTAAAGTTTCTTCTGCTATTGAGTTATGAGTTCTTATATGGCATTTCATTATTAGAGCAATATTGTTGGTACCAGAAAAGCAAGAAAATATAATGGAGAGAAGAACCCAAGATTAATTCAGAGGTGCAACTTTCTTACTATCTATGGTTAACTAGAGCAATTTTTCAGTCATTGAATACAAAGAAAAATGACAGTGGAAAACTTCTATCCTTTTGGATCTAATGGATCTATCCTTTTCCTAAATCAGGAACTTGGGGAAATCCAGAGGCCAGACTTGAGCTTTGGGGCCACTTTTTTTCTGGTGGTCCACAGCTTCTACCACACTCTGCACTGAAACCTGTTTCCTGTGGCTTCAGGTGTGTTCGGGGTGAGCTCTGCCTAAAGCTGTGTATGCAGATTTTTCTGGAGTCTAATGATGGGTGGACATACTCCACAGCTGTTCTCCCTGCTGGCCCTCCATTTTCTACTCAGATTTCTGCCTCCATGAAACATTTGCCTCTCTGTCAGATTTGTTTGAAATCAGGTAATATATCCAGAATTCTTAAAGACAGAGGCATAAAGTCTGTATGAATGAATGCCTGTTTCCTTTGGGGAAAAAAAGCTCTAGCAACCTTCCTGGCATGTCAGGTAGTGAGATGTTAGGCCTGTGTTGCTGGGGTGATAGAAACACCATAGTCAGCTCTCAACAGCAGCTTATGGTACAGACTGTGTAAAGCAGGTTAAATCCTTACCTCTTCAGCTCCAGTAATTCAAGAGCTGATCATATCCTTGAAATCCTTCCCCTCACTTCACAGCACCAGAAACTGAGCATGCAAAATAAGGGGGGTGCACTCTGCACACCCCAACGTTACCACTGCCTTTTTTGAATCTTCATGGTGATCAGCTCTATCATTACTGCTCTTCAATTTCACCTGTTTCATTTTTTGTAGGATTTGTTTGGAGGGGTTTTTTTGAAGTTTAATAAAATGCAACTTAAACCAGTAAACCTAAAGTATCCCAGCTAGGAGTGGGTATTTGCCTGAAGGAGACGATTCATTACAGAAACTGTATTTTGGGTATGAGGATGCACCCTCAGCAAGTACCTGATGATCCAAAGCTGGGAGGGGTGGCTGACACGCAGGACACTGCGCTGCCATCCAGAGAGACCTGGACAGGCTGGAGAGCTGGGCAGGGAGAAACCGGTTGACGTTCAACAAAAGCAAGTGTAAAGTCTTGCACCTGGGAAGGAACAACCATTTGTATCAGCACAGGCTGGGGGATGACCTGCTGGAGAAGAGCTCAGTGGAGAAGGACCTGGGGGTCCTGGTAGATGACAGGGTGGCCATGAGCCAGCAGTGTGCCATGGTGGCTAGGAGAGCCAGTGGGATCCTGGGGGGCATCCGGAGGAGTGTAGCCAGCAGGTCAAAGGAGGTGATCCTCCCCCTCTACTCTGCCCTGGTCAGGCCCCACCTGGAGTGTTGTGTCCAGTTCTGGGCTCCTTGGTTTAAAAAGAACAGGGATCTCCTGGAGAGAGTCCAGAGAAGGGCTACGAAGATGATTAGGGGCCTGGAGCATCTCCCCTATGAGGACAGGCTGAGGAAGTTGGGACTCTTCAGCCTTGAGAAGAGAAGACTTAGGGGGGCCCTAATTAAAGTCTATAAATATCTTAAGCAGGGGATGCAGGGGGAATTGGCCAGCCCCTTTTCAGGGTCTGTGGGGACAGGACAAGGGGCAACGGCTGCAAGTTGGAGCACAGGAAGTTCCGCACCAACATGGGGAAGCACTTTTCCCCAGTGAGGGTGAGGGAGCCCTGGGACAGGCTGCCCAGGGAGGTGGTGGAGATTCCTTCTCTGGAGAGATTCAAGACCCGTCTGGACACCTATCTGAGTGATATGTCCTAGGGAGCTGCTTTGGCAGGGGGGTTGGACCCCCTGATCTCTTGAGGTCCCTTCCAACCCCTACGATTCTATGATTCTATGATTCTACCTCTATCATGTCCTTGCGTGCTACCACAATAATAAGAAGCCGCCCTGGGAGGAAAGCCAGGAAATAGAGGTTTTGGGGTACAGTCTCAATATGTGAAAGAGGAGAAGGGTAAGCTGCCCTCTAAGCAAGCACAGACAGTACAGCACTGTGGGACAGCAGGTCTTGTTGGAGGCAGCGTTAAGTAGCCAGTGAGGGAACTGGCTGTGAGGCTGAGCAGCCGATTCAATCAACCCACCTGCACATAGCCTGCTCCCACCTTAGTTTGCCTACTGCAAATTCAGAAGTAGAGTGGTTGCTCTGGAAGTCTGTATCTGAACTATCTGGGTGCTCATGCCATGTACGTGCAAGTGGCAGCACGTATATGTGCATACGTGCATGTAAAATGTGTGGCCATGGGTATGTTATAGCAACATAAATAAGGAACTTAATTTGTCTCCATTTTCACTCCACCTTCTGATCTGATCCCAAGATTCTGTTTTTAATGTAGTGATGTAAAAATACTCAGGACAGATGGATATCTTGATTTTTGGGTTTAGAATATTAGATATTAATAAACTAGATTTGTGAGTGGTGTGATCATAAAGCTATAAAGTGTCTTAGAAAAAGATCAGTGCATTTTGTTACCTCTGAATGCATTGCTGAGTTTCAGTAGCAAGGAGAAAATAATGGCTGTATAAACTCAGCTCCTCTGTAGTAATCTGAATAAGAATTTGGCTTCTTCCCTCTTTGTAAAGTCCCAGGTGGATTTTCTTTATATAGAGGGGTGCAGAGGATTAAAGGTTTATTTCTAAGATGCTACAATTGGCTTTTTGGGCACTTAGTGTGCTCTAGAGACATTAATATCTAAGCCATTCAGGGATAATTGCATTAGTTGTCTTTTCTCCCAACTAAATCATTTGAGTACATTAACAGTCAATTTTGTGTTGACAGGGCATGAATTTCTACTGATGGGAATAGAAAGCTTTGTATTATCTCAAGCAAAACATCAGTCTAAACTTTCAATGCTAAGAGTATATCATTGGATCAGGGAGTTTGTAGATGATATATTGCAGACTGGGAGAGAGAGATCTCATTTTAGCAGCAATGGGAAGCAGTGGATTTAGCAAGAGATAAACCCTGTTTCTAGCTGGAAGTGTTGCTTTTAACCCAATAAAGCTTCAGACCACAAGCCACTCCTTCAAATTAGATTGATCGTTTTTAATGCATGTAGCAATTACTGATGTGACAGACAGCAGATCTGATCTCGCTCCCATGAAACTCTGTGGGAGTTCAGGCATTGATTTCTTATGGGGAGACAGCAACAAATGCAGTCAAGCTAACAAGGCATGATCTATGCCACCTCCCTATGTTTTCATCTATGTGTATGAATGCCAGTAGTATGTGCCATGTGGCTTCTAACATTAGAAGGTAATTTTAAACCAGTCTAAAAAGCAGATTAAGAATGAGTGAATGTGGGACAGTAATTCCTTGTTTCTGATCCAACTGCATGTAAAAAAATAAATAATTTGCTCTTTGTTGAATACAAGCAGCAGAGTACAGCTCAAAGTAAGGTAGATCCCATCTTCATGGTGCCTACATTCTTGTCCAGTTCTGTGTTTTTCAGTCTTCCATGGTTTTGAGAAGATTCTTTCTCCTTCCAAGAATAATAGTCTAACCTATTCTTTCACAAGTGCCCCTTCTTGAGGTCTTCCTTTTCTCTCATCTTCAGATGTCAGCAGCAGATCTCTACCTAGACTTCTTGTGAATATAAACAGTGCCTTCCTTTCTTTTTTACTACAGTTACTCCTAATGGTCACAGCTTTCCCTCTCTGGTGTCCAGAATTCCATCCCTTTCCTGACCTTGCAGGTTCATCACCCAAAGATGTAATTCAAATAATGTCATTTACCTGCCAAAGTGAACTATTTTGAGAGCTGTTATTTACCATGCAGAGAGCAACTGCTTCTTAAATCTGAAAGAAATAAAAATGTATGAGTAACCCATAAATTTATTTTCCCCCCCTCTCTGCATTCAAAACAGAAGTGGAGAAAATAATGTAGTATTGACTTTGTTTCTGTTTTGTGAAAACAAAGGGGAAGAGAGAAAAACCACAAGGCAGAAACCACACCTGAACCTTAGTGTAGAATTCAATATAGAAAGGTATATATACTCAATGTTGATAAAACCCTGAGGAGAGATTGACTGCTAGGAACCTGTTGCAACTGTTTAAATTCACCTAGCACTAACCCTTCACCTGCTGCATGTAAAATAAAAGCCAAACTTGTCACTTTCTTTTTTGTTAAGGGGTCTTTGCTAACATAAGAGGCAAAAATGAAGGAATATCACAACAGTAGTCAATATTCTTTGAAGTGACAATTTTGTGCAGGAAGAATGAAAAATACTTGTATAATTAAAACTGTATCTTCTTGCACTAGGAAACAGAATCAATGTATATAATTTGGCATATTCCTGTTTGGAAGCATTAAGGATGATTCATGCCCAACAGAACTAATTGTACTCCCTCCACAGTCAACAAAGAAAAGATATTGCCACCTTCATCCCCCTATAAAACACTTTTCTGAAGTACAATGTTTGCAACAGCCAGTTCCCACCTCCTGAATATTTATTCCATTGCAAAACTCTGCTGCCAATCGAGCTGGATGTGATTAACAAATTGTGAACATTTTCTCTTAATAGCTTTAATATTTTTAGGAACTGGGATCATGTTGTTTGCAGTGTCTTACATCGGATGGGTAGTGTCAACGGAGTTTAATGATGATTGCTCAGTTTTTAGTTGAATGTAGCTCTAACTAGCAGCTAACTGATGAGCAACAGATTGTCAGCTTCTGTTTGTACATAGGGGAGTAATACAGCTTTTCACAGTAAAGTAAAATTTGTCATCCAAGATACTGGAAAGACTGATATTGGTTCATGTTGTGAACTTTACTTCGAGAGGTTTTGAGGACTGGCAGGCAAACTACTGCTCCACTGTATGTACAAATTCTTATGGGGGTCCACATATATCCACATATAGAATCATAGAATCGTAGGGGTTGGAAGGGACCTCAGGAGATCATCGGGTCCAACCCCCCTGCCAAAGCAGCTCCCTAGGACATATCACTCAGATAGGTGTCCAGACGGGTCTTGAATATCTCCAGAGAAGGAGACTCCACCACCTCCCTGGGCAGCCTGTCCCAGGGCTCCCTCACCCTCACTGGGGAAAAGTTCTGCCCCATGTTGGTGTGGAACTTCCTGTGCTCCAACTTGCAGCCATTGCCCCTTGTCCTGTCCCCACAGACCACTGAAAAGGGGCTGGCCAATTCCCCCTGCATCCCCTGCTTAAGATAATTATAGACTTTAATTAGGTCCCCCCTTAGTCTTCTCTTCTCAAGGCTGAAGAGGCCCAGCTCACTCAGCCTGTCCTCATAGGGGAGATGCTCCAGGCCCCTAATCATCTTCGTAGCCCTTCTCTGGACTCTCTCCAGGAGATCCCTGTCCTTTTTAAACCAAGGAGCCCAGCACTGGACACAACACTCCAGGTGGGGCCTGACCAGGGCAGAGTAGAGGGGGAGGATCCCCTCCTGTGACCTGCTGGCTACACTCCTCCTGATGCACCCCAGGATCCCATTGGCTCTCCTAGCCACCATGAAGCCAAAATAGACACTTTATTTTTTTGTTAGGGGGTCTTTGCTAATCTAAAAGGCAAAAATTAAGGAATATCACAACAGTAGTCGATATTCTTTGAAGCAGCAAAGATGGATATCCAGATATCATATATCCAATACGTGGATATATGTGTACTGAATGCAGCATATTGGTACTGAACAGTTTCAGAGTAAGAAGCTTTTCTAAATCCTAGATCTAAATTCAGATCTGGATGTGAACATTTGATGGGTAGTTGGGAGTGAGGTTTTGTTGTGGACCTCCTCCTCCTCCTCCTCCTCTTGTAAATGAATGACAGAAATTAGAGAAGTGTTCCTCTTTAAGGACTAGATCTAAAACCCTGGGTATATGCTTTTATAATACAAGGTAGGGCACCGTTCTGGCAGCTCTTTTTAGGCATTAGTCACCATTGAATTCACTGTGAAATTCTGCATAAAACATGATAGCATGCTGTGGCACACAGCTATTGCTGTGATGGGATAGAAGAGTATGGAGAAAACATTAGAAATGCAGTGGGTAAATGAAGTTGACATGCCACATGGGATATTTTGAACTACATTTCATATTTCAGAGTAGAAAAATCAATGTAAAGGGGAAAGAACTTTTAGAAAATGAGTATCAGGGGCTGATCACTCTTGGAAGTTCTTTTTGGTCTCTGTTATCTAACTGCAGCATATAGGGAGGGCTGCTTTTTCTTTCTGTAATGTATTCTGCTTCTTTCTTTATAGTGAAAGAACAGCTGTTGAGCAAAAATTCTGCCGTTGGCAATATCTGTTAATTGATGTGTTTCCTCAAAAAAACACAACCCACAACACCACTAAAAAAAAAGAAGAAGAAGAAAAGAGATGGGAAGCACTACAAGGTGTTTAATTTCTAAATATACTAGCTGACCCAAACCTGTTAAAAGCATTTAAGAAAATCATTTTATTGCCATTGTTTGTCAGAGGCACAATCAGGTTTGTGTTGACTTCACAACTGGGAGGAATTGGGTCGTAGCAGCTGCTTGAGTTCTGCCAACAGAGGTGTCAGTGGCAGGTGCCTGCTCCCAGGGAGCTGCAGTCCTCCAGCCCCTTCCTCTCTGACAAACCTGGGGTGCTTGCAGCACCCAAAAGAGGATAGAGAAGCTTTTGGTGGGCAGAGCCACCAGAAAGGAAACCAGTGTTAAGTAGGCAACTGATTTTTCAGTTGTCCACACCCATGTTTGTAAAAGCTGTTTACTGTGCAGAGGAATTCAACATGCTGGGAATGGATGGTTGCATTAGGTCATCTTATTTGCCCTCCAGCCAGTTCAAAATTGACCTCAATATTCTGTTTTGCAGTGATTTGCTTTGTCCAATTTTAACTGACCCAAATAACCAGTCTTTCACTTTCCTGTTTTTCAAACCAGTTGTGCTAAATCTTAGCAGCTGCTTCCAGCACCTGATCTGAATTTGCCTTTTGTTATTTTTGTGGTATAAATGGGGACAAGGAGAGGGGGGAGGGAAAGACAGAAACCATTTAATATAGTTTGGGGGGTTTTCAATATTTTTTTTTTTTATTTTTGCTTAGAGATTAATAGCTTTATTGTTACCTTGTCACAGTGCTAATTTTGCATCCATTGAGACACTTGGGAAAATAGATTAAATAATCTGATCTGGTTCACATTCTGCGTGGAGCAAGACAGAAGGTTAGGTCTCAGATGCAGCAGCAGACAAGCTCTTGTGTGCTACCTAGTCAGGAAAAGGAAGAACCAGAAAAAAAACCCAGTTCTAGTGAAATTCCCATCACAATTTTGCTGATAAAAGTTGTTCAGATAAGCTCCAGATAACCATCCAAGCTTATGACTGCTCATCTGAGCCATCTCCAGGTGGTTTTGAGGTTGTCATCACTAATGAAAATATGTGATTGAAAGCACAAGAAGATATGAAATGCCCTCTCCTCTAAACCAGTAGCTATCACTCACTGTAACAAAACATTGCAGATAACACTGCTGGCCACTTTTCTCTATCCTTCATTCAGTGCCAAGAATACAGCAAGCTATCTTACCAATTGAAAGTAATTAATTTTTATCAATACTTACTGATAATTATTCTTTTAAGTCTTGGCAAAAGAAGATCACAAAATTCCAAGCTGATGGAAGAAGTTCAAAGCTTACCATGTGCCATGAAACCTCCTGCAGGAATGATGTCCTGTGAAATGTTTGGCCACAGAAAGTTCAGGTGTCACCCAGCTGTAATTACAGCCTTGGATTCTGAGAGGTTTCTAATTCAGCAGCAGAGATGATGCCAGCAGGAACTGAGCATGATTCTATATAAAACCTCAATATTTTTCTTTCAGATCCATTCCTAAGGATGTTTGGGAGCTTTTGTGTTTACTTGGGTTTTTAATGTCAGCGACTTTCTTTCAGTATTTGGTCTCTTCCCACTAGAAAATCCTCTAAAGAAAATGTAGGTGTTTAAATCTGGTCTGTACTATGCTTGCAGGAGATAAATAAAAAAATAATCAGTGACTTGAAGTCACCTTCAGACTTTCTGGCATCACAGACTTGGATCTGTAGTATAAAAGGGGACTTCTGGTTGGTTTCTTTAAAAAAAAGAGACAAGCTTCTTGCCCTGTCTATGGGTCTTACTGCAGACAGAGGTTACTATAGTGCCCTGCAATATAGACTACTGTATTTCTTTCCCTGAGTTACTAGGCACCTGGAATTTGCTGTAAAAACAAGGTCTCCCAACTCAGCAGGCCTTGTTCTTTCAGCAGGGAAGGAGTACATCCCATAACACCCAACTGGAGTCCTTCACCATGAAGTGCCTGCACAGAGCACAGCTCCTAGGCGTTTGCAAGTACTGTTACTAGAGTGGGATGTTCTAATTTCTAGGACCACTTTACTGAAGGAAAAGCCATAAACTTCTCCTTCCTCTGCAGTGCATGTTACAGAATCTGGCCCCCTCACTTGCCCTGTTATCTCAGCCCCGCAGAGCAGAGCTTAGTACTGCTTTAAACCTTCCTTAGAGTGGAGCCCCTCCTCTGGCCAGGCCAGAGTTCACCTCCCCAGGCAGCCAGCACAGGTGAGCTGAGTTACCCTGGGCTGTTTTCCACACCACCTGACACCACTTCCCCATAAAAGCAGCTGGTTGGGGATGGGCCTGAGCTTGTTGCCTCCAGGACAGCCTGAGTGCCCAGGACAGTCTGAGTGCAGCTGGAGCATCAGGTCAGTGGGTCGGTTGGTCTGTCCTTGCTGTCGGGCAGCACTCTGTGATCAGTGGGTCTGTAAGGTACTCTGTGTTAGCACTGGTTGAGAGTGTAACTGGCCATTATTGTTCTATGTTCATGGTGATTTTTGTCAGTAAACTGTCCTTATCCCAGCCCATGGAGGCTCTGTCTGTCTCCCCTGTGGGAGTGAGTGTGTGGTGCTCAGCTACTGTCTGGGGTTGAACCACCACAGTCCTTTTTGGTGCCCAATGTGGGGCTTGAGGAATTTTGGATAAGAACAATAATTGGATGAGGAATGGGCAGAATAGACTGAACATAGCTGGGTGGTGGAATAGTTGTAGAGAATTTCTGTTGGTAGTGGGATTTTAAGGATGTTTCTCATGTATGTGACTTGCAGAGGTGAGGGGGGAAATGTTGCAGTCTCATGTAGAAATGTGCTGGTAGAGAAGGAGGGGCTGCAGAGATGGTGCCTGCAAGAAGCAGTGAGAAGCTCTCTGCAGGCCCCAGAGAGCTAATGTGGGCCAATTCAAGGCCACAGTTGCTGCTCACCAAGGCTGAGCCCATTGGAGAGCTGCTGCACTGTGGGGTCCCACCCACAGCAGACAGTCCTCTATGAACTTCTCCAACCTGAGTCCCTTTCTGTGGGGGCATCATCTCCTCACTACTTACCTCAGTGCTGCTCCATTCCATGGAGTGCTGACCTTTGGGCCCAGCCTGGTCCCCTACAGAGCCACAAGTCCCTCAACAAACCTGCTGTGGCATGGGTCAGTCTCTCCACAGGCTGTAGATGGTCTCTGCTCCCTATCCTTATCCATGAGCTGCTGATGCCATCTCTGTAGACCCCCCCCCTATATACCAGCACATTACTATACAAAACTGTAACAACAGGCTAGTTGTTTGTGGTTAATTTTTAATTGGATTTCCTACTGCTTGCTTTGGTTTTGTCCCACCATTAGTTGGAGCCATTTTTGTAACTTGGAAACCAGGGATTATCTTCTCAGATTCTTTTGTGGGTTCCAATTAACATCAATGAAGTAAAAAAAAAAAAGGGGGGGGTTCAGTTTTCTAAGCAACTATAGAGAAGGAAAAAATTTCCTTACATTGGACTATCCATCCTACTCCTGTCACTTATTGTTCTTCCTCCTGATTTAATGTGAAGGGATTGACCGTTGCTTCTCATGAGTTTCTTTCACTACAGTGGTACTTCTCAGACTCTTCCCAGAGTGTGATCATATTTACAGAGTGTGTCTGTAACCTGTTTGCCATCTGAAACATTTCAATGGGTTTGCACACCTGAGGATATAGAAAAAGTCTCTAAATGAGTCCTTAAGGTTCCATGAGAGGATAATTATTATCAGCTTCGCATCCCCTATAGAGCTGATACCTACCTACTATGGTAACAACTACTGAAAGAGTTGTGCTCCATACTAGTGTGCCTGGGAAACTGGAGAAGGACAGTCCCTCTGCAGTGCCTGTGCTCCAAAGCACTGGGCACCCAGTAGCCATGCTGGAAAGCACCTATCTTGAAGGCTTTTCTTTCAAAGTGAAGCACTGTGAAAAGATATGGGTGAAGTCTCTAAAGGCTCTTGATTAATATTTATCTTGTTAATTATCTGTTGTAAATGATAATGATGAGTAAAAATGTGTGAGGTTTTTTTTTTGGTTGGTTTGGGGATTTTCTTGGTGAGACTTTGATCCAGACTCCTGATTTTTCCATTCTGGCAGAATACTGTATGAGAGTGTAAAGGTTTCCTGCAGCCTTGGTCTTCCCTTGCTTCTCCTTGGAACAGTTCTGCATTCAGTATAAGGTTTGAGACTGTTCTCAGTAGTGTCTGGATTTATTGGATCCTGAAAGATTGCTTTAAGAGAGGAGGAAAAAAACCAGACTGCTGCAGATCTGTGAGGGAGTCACACAGGCAGCAGATTTCTGGGCTACTGGATTTCTGAGTCCTTCCAAGCTCTTTGAGAAAATATTCTGGGAAAATAATTTTTTCTTATGTTTTAGCCACTATGACCAGCATAGAGCAAGTGACATTAATACTGGTTTTTGTTTGGTTTTTCAGTTAATGTATGACTGTAGACTCTTTTGAGCACCATAACTTTCTAGAACAAATCTCAGCTGCAGAATTTAGGAATTATTCCAAGTATAATATCACTTATGTAGCAAATAGTGTAAATATTTAGACTTCTACCCACCCAAGCATAAGAGCAGAAATAAATTATAAGCAGACATTTTAAGTACATTCTAACCTCCAGTACTCAGATTTGGGAAAGCAATGTTTCAAGAAGAATTTGCTGATTGGCTAATGTAGAGAGACATACATTAGATTAATGTCACAACTTGTGCTCAGAAATGCACATCACAAAAAATAACAGTACAAGTGTTTCTTCAGAGCCCTGTATTCTTGTGCCAAAAAAAGAATATGTAAGTGGATCTGGGTCTAGGCAAGAAACAGTATCTCATCCCATGAAAATCATCATGATTTGCAAGTGTCCCCACACTGTTTAATATAAAACCTTAAACTTCAGTTCCTTCAGTCTCAAAATAACCCCTAAGACATGACATATCACCCTTATTTGTACTGGATGTTTGAGAGAGAAGCCCATCTTCATGGGAAGTTCTTAGTTGTGTTATAATGTGGTGATTTCTAAAGTAATGCAACATTAAAATCTCTATTCAGAGGCCCAGGTATGCTGGCTTCTCCATGGAAAAGCAGCAACACTAATGCTTCTCAGGCTTTGTTATATTGTTTAATTATACTCTTCTTTTTTAACTTAATGAGAAGATTCTTTCATTACTGTAAGATGTATTTATGTAAAAGACCTACACTAATGTCATACTCTTGAAACAGCTAAAAGTTCCTATTTTTCAACTTAGAAATAACATCAGCAACACTATTATATAGAGGATGTATGCAGAAAATACCAAGTGTTCTCTGTTAGGAGGGAAATAGGATAAATGACAAGTGTATATGAGGAGTTTAAATAAAACCCCTAAGTGTGCTCCTGTCTCAGAGTCTCATCAGTAACACAGGGACAAAAATTAACCTGTGCTTTTTGAAGCTTGGTGATTAAAAACTGATGACAAGGAGGAGAATCTAGCATAGAGCAGCCTAGGCATCAAGCCTTGTATTTCTATACATCTAGGGAACACATATAGCACTAATGCCCAAGGTACAGCTGCCATCTCAGCAGGAATGCTCCCTGGGACTCTGGCCATCAGTGCCCTCCAATAAAAACCAGATACTAGAGCAGACACAGAAGGTGTTGATACAAGAAAGAGAGGGTGGATAACTCCCCTTTCTAAGGGAGACTAGAAAAGCTTCTGTGGTATAGGGTGACAAAATGAAGGCAGGGAGTGAAATGATGCTGTAATGCTCAGTTCAGGGTCTGTTCCAGGAAAGAAGAATTTGCACCAAATAGCTGTGATACAAGAATAAATGTATCTGGACTGGTTACCAGTAATTTTAGACTGGAGATTAATAGAGGCTTCCTAATCAGAATAATTTTGGAAGAGCTTTCAGTTGGGGATGGTGGCAGTGGGGTAAAACCCCAGCTCTAGGCAATAGCTCAATCTTATTGCCATTGGCTTGGTAATTTTAATGAGCAAGGCTTTGCTTTGGCTATATGCAATGGGGCTTATTATTAAACTGCACTTTGGATTTGATTATTTTTCTTGTTGCTCTGAAGAATCAGTAGAAGTGTTAAAGTTTAGTGAATAGTTTTAAGTAGAATCTCAAGTAGTTTTCAGATGAGATTTACTTCACTGTCTGATTTACAGCTATTAAACTTAGGTGAGGTGTTAGCAGTATTGCAGGTAATACCCCTCCTCAAAGAGATTAATGCAGCTTTAATTACAAGTAAAGAATGCATACCTTAAAATACTTGCTGAATTTTATTTAACTTCCATTGTTATGTCTTTGTTATTGCTGACCAAGAGGTACCTATCAAATACAAAATGACATCATCACCATAAAGATGAAATGAGGAGTTTCTTGCACTGTATTATTCATGTAAATGAAAAGATTGCAAATAAGAAAAAAATACCCTGCTGAAAACTTCTTTAATTTATCTGGGAAATAAATTATCTGATTTCACATGTTCAGAAAAAATAGGTCTGGAAACACCCCAAATAAGTTGTAAGAATATTTGGTAAAACAAAATAGCACCTTGGAGCTAAGATTTTTTTAACCTAAAATGTTCAGTGGTGGAGCAGAACTGGACATGGTTCTACAACATACATTTTATTAAAAATCTTGCTCTTTCAAACACTAGGACAGCAGTTTCTACATTGATGCAGCAAGATGTGTGGGAGGACATACAAAGCTTTCCATGATGCTTAGCCCCATCTTGAGCACTGCCACAGTTCCTGATATACATGAGGTCTATCCTGATATACATGAGGTCTATCCTGATATACATGAGGTCTATCCTGATATACATGAGGTCTATCCTGATATACATGAGGTCTATCCTAATATCATTTAATATCTTCAGAGCTCTTCTGGCAACTGAAAGCTTGTGTGGCACTAGAGCACATTTTCCCCTTGTCCACACTCCTGCAGCAGGTCCTGCCTGGGCTGGAGCAGCTGCTGCAGTTGCAGGGGACTGTTTCCCACCAGCAGATTTAAAAGGCAGAGGTTGCTCATTGGAAATGTTTAGTTGTACTGATACTTCTCTTCACCTGAAAAGATACACATCAAGGTGTGCATGCAGACCTGGCCTTGTGCCCATTTGTTGTGCACCAAGGCAGACAGCCAGTGCTATCCCAAAAACATCTAACAAAACATCATCCCATAGTGGTTGCTGACTGAGCAAGTATAAGAAGGGACTGCTGAACCCCAGTGTTTCTATAGTGAACACTGGGAAAATGCTGATATTCTAATGGCAGCAGTGGTAATTCAAAATTGGTGCCACACTCTTCTGTATTATGAGGAAACTGATTTTACTCCTCAATTACTAACTTCCTGTACAGGAATGAGCACTGCCTGGAGGCCTGTGGTGCCCTCAGTGATAGAGCACCCAACGTCAACGTAAGGAAAAACTTCCTAGACTTGATTCTGCACTGTGGTTCCTCTGTGGGAAGCTCCCTGGTAATTATAGAATCACAGAATCTCCTGAGTTGGAAGGGACCCATAAGGGTCATAGAAACCAACTCCTGGCTTACACAGCCCAGCCCAGTCAGAGCGTGGGGCTGAGGGGATCATCCAGATGCTTCTTGAACTCAGCCCAGCTCAGGGCTGTGACCCCTTCCCTGGGGAGCCTGTGCCAGTGCCTGACCCCCCTCTCAGTACAGAACCTCTTCCTCACACCCAACCTAAACCTCCCCTGTCTCAGCTTCATGCCATTCCCTTGGGTTCTGTCCCTGGACACCAAAGAGGAGATTGGCACCTGCCCCTTCTCTCCCCCTCATCAGGATGCCAAGGACCACCATGAGGTCTCCCCTCAGCCTCCTTTTCTCCAGGCTGAACAAACCAAGAGACTTCAGCCTCTCCTTGTAAGACTTTGCCTCCAGACCCTTCACCATCCCTGTTGCCCTACTCTGGACAATCTCCAACAGTTTTATATCCCTAGTTATTATTGTAATTCTTTGTGTCCAGAATCAGTTTGAGACCTACATGATCAGCCAGAGGTTAACACTGGTCTCAGGAAACCAACGTCCCATTCCACTATTGGTGTCAGTTGGGGAAAGAATCAAAAGAAGACAGTCAGTTATAAACAGACAAGTTGTACCTTGAGTTTTTAGTTGCAGTTGATCTTCCACAGGGACAAATTTGAGGCTATCCTGTGAAAAACAGCCTGCCTCTTCTCCAGTACACAAACCTAGATGCTTATTTCACCCAGGGTCCTTATAGCTAAAGGTCACTGGTACATTTTGCACGTTCTTTAGCTTGTTAGAATTCAATGCCTATTCTCCTGCCCAATTTTGCCAAGTATTCAAGCTTTTCACATTAAAAGAGTATCTGAAGCTATTGGACAATATTAATGTTTGTCCCCGGGATGGTTTTTGTATTGTAAAGTGGATATTGACTCTCATGGAGGTGAATATTAAGGTTTATCAACGCAGGGGGTATGTATTGACCAAGAGAAACCAGAGGTCACTGCAACATCAAGGGCTAAGTAAATCTTAATGCTGCCAAAACAGGAAATCAATATGCATATTTTCCCACTTATTTTGAATGCCATTGTACTATCTGTAAATATCTCAATTGTGTACCTGAGTTCTGAGAATGGATTTTTTGATTACTGTGAGTAACCCTCTAAAGGCATGTCCAAGAGTTCAAGAAAAACACTGGCCCCTGTTGTCCCTTTCTGAGTGAGAGTGGAAACAGACTCTACTTCTTTCAAAATGTGCAATTTTTTTTTAATTTATCCTCTGTAGAAGGGGTGTATTCATGGGTGTACTGATTTTTTTTTTTTTCAAGCCAAAAATCAAATCTTTTCTAGGGTAAATTCAGTAGCAGTCAGATCATCAGAAATCCAGTTCACACCACAACCTGTAGTGACAAAAAGCTGGTCTGCACCTTTGCACTAGCCTGACTCTTCTTCACATGAATAAAATCTGAAGTATGCCTCTGAGAACTGTGATTTTTGGAGTCCTAAACAACATTACATTGTTACAGTCTCTGACTTTCCTAGAAATAGCTTTTATATTCCTGCACTCTGAGGAAATATAAGTTCCTTTGCAATTTTGTGTGTGTGGCTAGACAGTTTGACAACCATTGGCTGTTGGACTTAGTTCTTGCTAAGCAGCCAGGAACCAAGATGTGAATTGAAATTCAAATGAAAATTAAATGCTGTTTGATAAGTAAACAAATAAAGAAAAACGATCTTTTATCTTAAATAACAAAAGATTTACTGTTTACTTATAGACAGATGAGTCCAAGAGGGTAAGGCAAATATATGTAACGTGCTTTTCAGCTGATGTGTGAGTTTTAGGTGAGAGAAAGAAAGGGATAAGGGAAGAGGAAGCAAAGGAAAGATGACCCTGACTAAAAAATGACCTTTGATAGTTTAAAAGGTCAACTAGAATAAAAAGCAGCTGCTTCAGGTAACGGTGTGTAAGCTCATGATTGAGGATTTCAGACCGATGGTAAACCATGCTGACAGAAATTGAAGGTTAGCAGCACTGGGCTCACAGGGGATTTCGACTTGGCCCAGAATTAAAAGAAAACAGGAGGTGAGGAAGAGCTTTGAGAGATTATTTATTCATTTATTTTGAACAAAAACGTAGAGTCAAGATCATGAAACCAGCTGACATTATCCCATAGCACAACTCCTAGTAGTCAGGTTTGGTTTTCATCTTGTTTTGCTTTCACATGTCTACGAGACTTGAAGACTTTGCCTTCCTGGCCTCTTGCAAAGACCTATACACATGCTTTACTTTCAGGCTGCAGATTGGGCCAAGCAGGACTCTTCATTCTCTGTTTGAATCTCTCTGACCTTGTTGCAACAGAAGCAGAGAAGGAGCTGCTGAAGCTTAGTCTACATGCTTGAAAACTGGTGTGTTTGTTGTTTGGTACCTAAAGCAAAAAGTTCATTGAAAGTAAAAAATGAGCAAGTCTGACCTTAATTTAGAGCCTAATGAATCAAAAAGCAGTCTTCAACTGCTTCAACTGGCACTGAAGGATTATTTACACCACTGCAGTCAGAGCTATGGGACTGCTCCTACAAACAAGGCATGGCTGGCATTACAGCTTGTGCAGTTTCCTCCCTGCTCCTTGCTTGGTGACAGCACTGTTGTTAGCCTGACCTTGCAATAAACTGTCTCTGCTATACAGGCAGCAGAATAAACACACTAGATGTAGGGAATAGTTTTCTTCTGGCAGGGTCTACTCTTGCCCCAAAGAAGGAAAGGTGTGACCAGGTGAAGTTGCAAGCAGGCCCCTCTCAATGGCAGCTTGCTGCACGATCATCTTGGGTACAGTGTGAAGTGCTCCCGGTCACAGTTAGAGTTGCATCAGTCCAGCGTGAACCCGTGCTCCTGCTGTCAATGGTCAGTCCTGTCATGTCCTCATGCTTAGCCCTTCTTGCCATCACAGTCACAGAATGATGGGGGTTGGCAGGGACCTCTGCAGATCATCTAGTCCAACCTCCTGCCAGAGCAGGATCACCTTGAGCAGGCCACACAGTGCAGTGTCCAGGTGGGTTTTGAGCATCTCCAGAAGTGCAGACTCCCCAACCTCTCTGGCCAGCCTGTCCCAGTGCTCTGCCACCCTCTCAGTAAAGAAGTTCTTCCTTGTGTTTAAGTGGAATTTCCTATATTCCAGTTTGTGCCATTGTCTCTTGTCCTGTCCCTGGGCACCACTGAAAAAAGACTGACCCCATCCTCCTGACCCCACCCCTCAGCACCAGCCTGAATGGGACAAGGGAGCTCATCCAGCTTCCCCTCTGCTGGCAGGAAGGAAGGGCCTGGGAACAAGCAGAGTCCTGGGAGGGAAGAGTGGCATTGGTTTTTTGCCCACTTAGGTTTGCAGTGGAGTTAAATGGATGTGTAATCATGCCCCTGCTTATCAAGGCATGTGGGGATATGGGCTCAGGGCACTGCCTGCACCACAGTAAGGGACATCCCATGGCACTATTGTACATGCTTGACTTTACTGTAACAGCAGCTCAAAGAGTGTGCCACGGGGTGAGCCAGCTTGCTAGGCTGGTGGTGAAGTAAGGGGAAGAGCAACGAGCTGTGGAATCCCCCACTCCCAGCCTAGCTCATACTGCCCTCCCTAAGCCATGCTAGATATTTTCAACTAAGAACCATGTATCTAGTTATTTACACAGTTTAAATACAAACCAAGCCTACATTTTCCTCTGTGTATATTTTTTCCAATTACAGCCTTCTGCTACAAAGAACAAGCCACGTCTCCCTGGACTTGAGAAGAATCTTTTGAATTGGGAGAACTTATTTTTAAAGCCAAGTAATAAGTTTGTCAATCACTTCTTTATTATCAGTCACTCTCTGATGAACAACATTCAGACTTTAATATCAGCAAAGAGACAATCTGAGGAATGAATGCTCAAGTAATAACATGTAGGAGGTTTTATGGCCTGACTCTGTTTCTAAAGTGTATACACAATGGCCTAATTTAACATCAGTGAATGTAACAAATTCCCTGTGGCAAATGCAGCATATGGGAATTACATTTTATGCTTTTCTTGAAGTGCACAAGACTCCCATTAGCATCACCCGTTTGATATTGGGGAGGTGGGGGTGGCGGTGGAGAAGCCCCTTAGTTTGTGTTTAGGTTTGGGGTGGGTATTTTTGTTGTGCTCTTTTTAGAGGAGTCCTGCATGCTTAGAACCATAGAATGGCCTGGGTTGGAAGGGACCCCAAGGATCATAGAGTTCCAACCCCCCTGCCACAGGCAGGGACACCAACCTCAGGCCTGGAGCTACACAAGGTTGCTCAGGGCCCCATCCAACCTGGACTTGAACACTGCCAGGGACGGGGCACCCACCCCCTCTCTGGGCAGCCCGTTCCAGCCCCTCACCACTCTTTCTGTAAAAAACTTCCCCCTAATATCTAATCTAAACCTTCCCTCCTTTAGCTTAGTCCATCCCCCTTGTCCTGCCATTATCTTCCCTTTGAACAAGCTGATTCCCTCCTGTTCCTCTGCTCCCTTCAGGGACTGGCAGGCTGCAGTAAGGTCCCCCTGCAATGCTTCTAGCTTGATTCATGCACACGACTGTATTGACAGAAATCTACCTACTGTATTGCAAGGCTTCTGTTCTTAGAGGAAAATATTCCTTCTACAATTGGTACTTAGTTATTTTAACAGTTCAGGCTCTCAACCACTTTCTTCAGCAGCTGATTTTACTTTCTTTTTCATATTAACATTTTCCTGGGTTTAAAATAGCGATCTTCCCACTGCAGCCATGCTGTGCAGTGCAAGTACAGAGCTACTCATAGAGCCTGAAATATCTGCATAATTAAACAGGACCTCCAGACATCCTCAGAGGTGTCCTGGCTTTGTTTTGTTGAACTAGATACAAGGAAGAGTTCTTTCTGCTGAGTTCAATAGTTGGCCTAATAAACTATAGGGAAGTGATTTCTTGCTCGTGTTGAATCTCACTGGAATTTTCCATAAATCATATTTTCATTAGTTGGGTTGTTTTTAACCTTAAGATCTAACAAGTGAATGAGTGGTAAAATCATGGCTCAGTGTTCTTTGTACTTCTGGGGGTTTTAAAGTGTTATTTAATCTGTGGTTCTGTGAGGGTGTGGATGAGGAACTGTGGTATCTGAAGAAAAAACAACCTTTTTTTTTTTGTGTGTGAGTAGTATGACATATGTTGTAATGTATATTTTCCTGGACTTCCATAAGCTACATCATTGTGAGGCAAGAAAACATCTCCAGGAAGCCAAATAGTTCTAAAAAGAAAAAAAAACTGCATCAGCCTTTTCTCTTAAGTTCTGAACCAAAAGGATTTTGATCCAGGTCTATGCAATTGCTCTCTGATATAAATGCATTTCTAGCATACATCATGTTTAAATTGGATCTACTCACTTAAGAGTGCTGGAAATTATTTAATAATTAACCTGTGACTGTCTGGAAATGAGCAAACTAATTGCAGAAAAGGATTTCATGTTGGCCATAGATTCATGGTACTGAGTTCTTATACAATGCCTATTACAACTGGTATTTTAGTACCTTCTAAAACTGGTTCCAAAGCTCTAAGGAAAACATGTACTGACAGTATCCTCATATTTCTTCTTAGAAATTAGGACTCTGATATGGGAATTGGAACTCCAGGGAAGGTTTAGTGGAAGAAAAAAAAAATCACAGATTTTAAGACTGAATCCAGGAGCATCACAAATTTGGATTGTGAAAAGCATCTATCTTCACTGTCATGGGTCTTTCACAGGAATCATTTTAAAAAAAAAAAGAGATTCCATCCATGGGAATTCAAGATCCTTAGAGTTTTTCCCAGCACTGGCAGCTCAGCATCACATTCTCTGGCTAGGTTTATTTTCTTATAACTATTTGGCAGTGTGATAGACATCCAGGGGTGGTATCCAGCCTTTCACAATCTGTGTAGTTGGTATCATCTATTTAACTGTAATGTGATTTGAAGCTCACAAGACTCTTGGGGGCTTTTCTTTTTTGTCCTTACTTTCTTTCACAGTGTCTTGAAATTGTCATTTAAACTGTACACAATTTAATGTTGGGGGTGTGTCCTGACCTCCTCTCTAAAGAGAGCAATTCTCTTCATCTGCAGTCAAATTCTGGATAGGCAGTAAGGGCTGCTGCAGTACTTAACATCATTCTGCTTTTATTGACAATTTTGTAAGGCTTATCCAGACTCTCTCTGTATTTTTAATGTGCCTTTAGCAATGCAAGTCTGATCAAAGGGGATAATTTGTGTCTGTTTCTAAATGGCTGGTAAGAATTTTGACAGATATTTTGAGTAATAATTAATTAGGGATATGGTATAATTACTGCAGAAACATGGGTCTTTTATTTAAATAGGATAATAATAATTGCTACAGTGCAAGAGTTGTTTGGATTATTAAGAAAATGTAATTTCTCAAATAGAAATTTGGTTCACTGAATTAAAAATGTAACAATGGATGTTGAAACCTTCCATTTCACAGTGACATTTTGGTTTAGTCCCCATTTTTTGGTAATTATATCTTTTAATTTCTGGGTTTCTCTCCTGTGTTTTCCATGCCCCCATGGGGAGTAAGTACTGAGTTTACTACTTCTTGCCATCACAGTAATTCCAGTACAGATTTGCTGATGTTTCAATGACTGTGTTCAGATCCTAAGCTAAAATCAAGCTCATAAGGAAGATCCTTGTCTTTTTCCAGGAGCATTGGATCATGTAGCAGCAATCTGAAATTTGTTTTTCTTTTTCTTTCCTAGTTTTTCAGTGTCAAGTCTAAATCTGGTTAGTATTGTACATTAGTCAAAATATTTCTAGTGAGTTGTTATATTTGTACATTATATAACTTTTCATACCTACTGCTGTGTATGAGATTGCTGCTTCATATGTTTACTGTAATACTCTTAAACTGCCAGCTAGGACCAAACTAGAAAAGCTTTGGTAGGGTCACTTTCTGCTGGAGTTGGCCTTTCTATCAGAAATAAAGCAGTTGCTATCATTGTGCTGCAATTCTGCATCTGCAGAAAGCTAGGACAAGGGAAAGGCTGGCAATGTTAAACCATCCTGATTGATAGTATCTAATACTTGGACCTGAATTTTGCAGTTGTAATCTCTTTAGAGCTGTGGTCTACTTTGGAACAAGTGGAAAAAGGCAGAGATGAAACTGCACAGTTCAACGTTCCTCTGAGTACAGCTGTAGCTTCTTTCTCTAATGCTTGTTCTTCTTCTGCAACCAAAACTTGAAATAGTGAATTTCTGCCACACTGAAATTCCTGGGCTTATTGGGTGTCTGGCTCCAAAGTGCCAAGGTATTGTCCATAGTCAATACATCATAATAGCAATTAGCTACATAACATTGTTACTTGCATTGTAATTAATCAATGTGGAACATCTTCAATGGAGCTTTTTATTTGACAATTTTGGAAAAATTTCAAAAACACAAATGTTTTGTGAGCCTGTAGTTCTGAAGATTAAACATTTTTGAGTGTTTTGGAAGCTTTTGGGATTGGGTTTTGTGGCTTAAAAACCACAGATGAAAGGGTAAGGGCTATGAACTCAGAATCATTGGCAAAATTGCTTTTGCATCTTTTGCATATGCCCACTGACAGTGCCATGCTCCTCTTCTTCAGAAGGAAGATACATGCCCCTGATCTCTGAGGAGGTATAGGATGAAAAATCTTTAAGGAACAATGACTACATTGTCTGGTCCCTAGAATGAGCCTGTTACCTATTTTCTAACCATTAAACTGGCGTCTTGTATCCTTTAATACTGTATTATGAGCCCTAATTTCCATATCTCTTCCAGAAATTCCTCTGTGACCATATAGCCATTCACTCAATCTGCCCCAGTGGGATGGGGGAGGGAATCTGAGTGGAAAAAAAAGTGAAACTCATGGGTTGAGATGAAGACAGCCTAATAGGGAAAAAACCTTGAAGATCATAATAATAATGGTAAAAGAATATACAGCACAATTTCTCATCATCCAAACCCAAAGCTCAGTTAGTTCCTGAGCAGCGACCTCACCTCCTTCCAGTTACCCCAATTATATGGGAAGCACGATGCCATCTAGTCTGGAACATCCCTTTGGCCAGGGGTTCAGGTGTCCTGGCTGTGTCCCCTCCCAGGTTTCTGTGCAACCCCAGCCTACTTGCTGGTGGGTTGAGGAGCAGAACAGCCCTTGATCTGTGTGAGCACTGCTCAGCAGGGAATAAAACATCTCCATATCACCAACACTGTTTCCAGCACAAATCCAAACCATAGCCTCATACTACCTGCTGGGAAGAAAATCAACTCTATCCCAGCCAAACCAGCACAAACCTGTAATTTCTATACAAGCTTTGATCTCTTGTCATGTCACCCAGTATACTTAAAATCCAGGTCTCTTCAAGCCCTCTTCTCAACTACTTTAAGACCTTTTCCCCCATATTCTAGCCCTGGCTTGGTGTGAGTGCTGAAGGAATTGAAGCCCTGTGTTTTCTTGCCATCTTGCTCGTGCAGAGAAGGAACACACAGTGCTTCCTTTCTGACTGCTGGGTAGCAGCAAGCCCAGGCTCTCTCACAAGTGAGGGGCTGAGCAGATGAGAATAAGCCTTCTGTGTTCAAACATAAGCTGCTTTATTTCCTTCCAATTTAAAGAGACAATTTTCACTTCTTTGCATGAGTCGGTACACTGAGCAGAGATGAGTTTTCTTCCAGCATCTCTGCAAATTTAAGCATCACAATGCAAGAGCTGAAAAAAAGACAAGCTTGAGCAGAGAACAGTTTGGTAACAGTAGTTTGAGGTGGCTGTTTGTGGGAATGCCCTAGTCATTCAGAGCTGAATTCCAAAACCATACATGTTTTTTGCCTGTACTGGAGAGCCAGCAGGTTGTGTGTATGTGTGTCCAGGAGGTTCCCAGTTCTCAAAGCCTGCTATGAGGCCAGACTTTCTCTGAATGCTGCCTGATGCCAGTGCAGATGAAATCAGCAGATTGTGGTGTAATATGGTAACTGCTTATAGAAACTGGTGTGAACAGGGAGGTGGCAGCTAATAGGATTAAGGAAAAGTCTATCACAGCTGCAGCTGTCAGTGGATTTTAGCAGATTTTTTTATCACTGTTTGTGTGGGGAAACACATGATAGATGGAATCTAATGAAGGAAATTGAACTAATAAACAGAAGTACTTTTTGATCTGATAGTTGCTCTTCTGAGTTAAGTACTCTGGAGAGGCTCAGGCAGTGTTTTGATGTAACTTGTAGAAGAAATAACCTGGAGACACGTTAGGAAGAGGAAGGTGAAGTGGTTGAAATGTTCTGTTCACGTCTCAGAAAAGTTAACAAAAAAAGGTTATTTTAAAATCCAAAAGCTAAAAGCTCTGCTTTGGAAGCTTAAAAAAACCAGGCACGTTGTTACTGCCCCTCCAACCCTCCCCACATAGTCTCTTCCATTTTCTAGGAGAAAAAGAAAATGTATATAACAAAGGCTGCAGCTGGGAAAGCAAGCATAAAAAAAACCCTATTCTAAGAGAGATGATCAGATCAAGCACACTGCAAATGGAGCAAAATGCCCACCATGTCTAAGGCCTTAAAAATTGTCCTCTCCTCATATGTATGTCCACAGTGCTGGCTGAGCCCACAGCTGAGATGGGGCTTGGGTTGGAGATGGGGTGAAGTATCAACCATGAGTTTTCATTTCATCTTTGAAACATGCCCGAATAGAGCAGGTGGCATAAGAATGATGCACAGGGGAACAAAGGTATTCTGAACTCAGAACTAAGAACCAACTTTATGTTCTCAGCTGGAGATCTTCAGAGCCTGATTTTTCAAGGAGTATGTTGCATTGTGCTTATTTATATTCAGGACACAGCCCCCCACTGACTTCAGTTCCTCCAAAAAAGGCATATATCATTGGTGATCACCAAGAAACGTTGATTCCAAAAAATCTCCCTTTCATCTTGCAGAAGCCCTACGACAGGGAGGAAACAAATTGCCAAATTACAAGTGAGAGCTGTGTTTTCATGGACATCGACTCTCAGTCATTTGTCCTGCTTCCTTGCAGGACTGATTAGCACAGGCACAGCTTCACACAGTGGCAGATATACCTTTTCCACTTCTAGGAGTACTGTTATGAGGGGTTTAATATCCCTTTTAAAGCTGCAGCTTAATAAAAGTTGGTGCTTTACACCAATTTTGTGTCATAGGAAAATAACCAGCACGTCTTACAAACAAAACATGCCATCAATTCATTAAAGGACTATGGGATGTACTTCAGGCCTTCATTTAAAACAAGTGGTGCTACTGCTTGTATGAATCAATGCAACTAAGACATGAATCAGAGCCTCTATTTTAACAATTAGATCATGGCAGAAAAAGATCCAAAGTATCATTTGCAGTATCATTGGTTTAAACTAACTTCCATACTGAAATAGGCTATTATTTCATTCAGATTTGTGGCTCTATGCAGGTTAGGGTGAATGTACTTTAACCTTCCAGTTCCTCTCTTCATCATAAATTTATATCAGAATTGGGCAGTAACTAATTGAGGTTAGTTGAGGTAGAAAAGTACTTTGGATTTGCTGGGTACTTGCTGTGAATGAGGCTTCTAGAATTCATGGTAGAATCCTTTAATCCAACTTTTTTTTTTTTAACTTTTTTTTTTTAATGCATGCAAAACAAAATGCTGTATCAGTGTGTTCAGTCCTGGAACTAATTGAAGGGAAGAGATTTATTCTGAGCTGGTAGTGAATTAGAGGAGAGGAAAAAAGTCCTTGTAGAACACGTGAAGTGTTTTTTAAAAAGAATAAGCAAGCCCAATACTGAGGAAATGCAGTTTTCTAAAGGTGGTTAGATCTCACTTGATTTTTCCTGGATGTTTTTATAGTTATATGTCAAGAAAATAATTCTTAAAATACCCTACTAGATATTAATCAGTTTACTGGTATTCTCCTTTTGTCTCTCTTCTGCTCCTTGTCCACTGTTCTGCAGAGTCCATACACACAGGACAGTCTCCTAGGAGATAATGAGAATACTTTCTGTTATACTGTTGAAAGTACAGGAACCTGAGTAGGCATTGCAGAGTTTTTGGCTCTTTTGAAGAGGAAAAGTAGAGCTGTGGCTGGAATGGGGGTGGCTTTTCTCTACCCTCTGGATATCCAGTCAAGTTCCTGAGCGATACTTGAGCGTTAGTGCCAAAGAGTAGCAGATGGCAAGTCAAAATGTTGTGCTGTGATTTGAACTTGGACATGGAAAAACACACAGGCATTTTTTTTCTCCTTTGCTATCTCAGTGCTTGTCACGTGTCTTTGCCCCTCTGCTGTCATGTGCCTACCAGGGTAAGAAGAAAAGCCACAGCTCACTATATTCATATCTCATTTTAATCCAGCTCCTGTACTGGCTGCAAAGCTGGAGGAGATTTTCAGGCATTGTTACATCAGTTACCAGCACCCTTTTTGCAGGTTTTATTCTCAGGAGTCCAATTCTTTGTGTTGAGACCCCTTTATGCTGCCAAAGTGACATGAAAATATCTTGGTGTAAGACCTGGTTTTCAAAGATAATATCTCTTTTCTCAGTGGAAGAGGCCTTTTGGCCTTGAGGGATCTTTCAGTCAGTCTGCTCCCTTTTTCCTTGCATGCACTCATCCTTTCAGATCTTCTCTGTTCCACTGTTCAAAACAAGGAAATTGCATATATTTGATGTTAAAAATGTATGAGAGTAAACAACAACTCACAGCATTCACTGAATTTTGGACAGCAAAATAATTTTCCACATCTTTGGTTGGAGGAGGAGGTGGAGAGTGGAGAAGAGAGTAAAAACAGAAAAGCAGCCCAAGTGGGGAACATCATCTACTCATGTCAAATGCTTTAGTGCTCAGGTCCATTGTACTTTCATCCCAGCCCCATCTTCACAGTGTTCAAGGTTTGGCAGGCACTTCACAATACTTTGGTTTCCATGAGCAAGGTAGAAACTGTACAGAGGTGCTTCTGCATGCTGTCCTCTCAAAACATAGGCTTTTGCTTTCTAAATTTTCATTTCATCCCAGTGGCCATATATGTAGAGGTAGATGAGATTTGCTGAGATAAGAGCAGAAAATGAAGCACTGGGTTGATTGCAGAAATGTTGATATTATGCACAGTAATTGGCTTGTGTTGAGTAAACTGATCCTGATAATGCTGAATGATCCAAGACTTTTTGTTATGGTTGTTTGGGGTTTTTTTTTTTCAGAATTTGTACAGCCAAATAGGTCTTCATGAGATGCTAATAGCAAAGCAGCATCATGTATCCTCTTCATGCAGCTACCAAAATAAGCAGTAGTAGTGGATCTGTGGTTGGTGGCTTCAGCTGCAACTCAGCAATGTACATGTTCAGTACACAAGAAATAATTGGTGTTGATAAGCAGATTCTAACAGGAATATTGTAACTAGAGAAGGTTTGCAATGTGTCATATGACTATTAAATATAGTGCATTCAGTTCATCAAGTATAAGCATCTTGAACTTGACATTAATGTGTCAGTTCAGAATTTCTTAGAAAACAAGGCCCCAGCTTTCTATTCTACAGCACTAACCAGAAAGCCTGAGGAGCACCAGCTTCAGGCCAGTAAGACATTGCTTTGTTTGGGTTTAAGGGCTCTGAGATGCCATTTATATTGTTTGGCTAATGAACAATATAAATCAGCTTTTTCTCCAAGATAGCTAACTTTGAGGGCACCTGGATCTCTGGAAATGAAGAAATTTAACTGCTCTGAGCCCAGAGGGTGTCCAGATCCGATTCATTCTCAGAATAGATGTGCACAGGGGAGAAGCCATGCAGGGAGAGACTGAGCTGATAGGAAAAACTTTTCTGAACTTAAGTGGGACTAGTGAAAATTCAGCTGCTCCCATGAATCGTTTCACTTTTGGAGAGTCAATAAATCTGATTTGACTTTTGTTACCTTTCAGGGGTATTTTCCTAACCAGTTCCACTCTGCAAATGATTACACAGCAGTTTGAATACCTGGCCAGATTATATTGCCTTTGCTTTACTAAAATCTACATCATCTTCTCACTTAAGTCAACAGCAAAACTCCTGTTGCCTGTGCTGAAAACCAGCTTCAGCTTTTGGTGCTCCCAGAAGTCTTTCCCTTTAGTAATAGTTTAAGCAGTACTAACTTGTCATGTTCCACTTAATGCTCCCAGTTACTTCTGACAACCCACGTTACCCTTCTTTCTTTCATCATGCTGACCGTTGCATCCTGGGCTTCCCAGACTCGTGGGCAGGTGCCTGGTGCTGTACCTGCTCTGCACAGCTGAGCCAGCAGCAGAACACCAGCTGCCCGTGGCTACAGGTACCATTCCTGCCTCGGCACCGTGTTGTGGGGTGCCCTGATGTGCCCTGGGGGCAGGGGAGTTGGACACTGTGGTGTGAACATCATCCATGCCTGCAGAGGCTGGGGGGCACCGCTGCAGCAGTGCCAGGCCAGGGGTGAGCTGTGCTCACCTTGAGTAGACTGAGCCTTTGGTGCTTCCTGAGACAGGAAAAAAAAATCCTCTGCTCTACCTGGAGAGAAGTTGTTCAAGGATCTTTGTCTCAACTGTATTCTGAGCTGATATATTGCACAGAGATGTGGGTATACTTTACCCTGCTGGGAATACACTCCTTTAGACGTAGCTAATTCAGACAAGATTTCAGAGAAAGCAGTAACTTGCTTAAAACTTCTAAAAGGAACATATTCTGGGGTCTTCATCCAATTTGTTGTGGAGGAAGAAGAATCCAAATAGCCCAGCATCACCCAAGCAGGCTGCATAAAGAACAAAGTATCAGCTTCCAAATTCATATTCCACACAAAGCAAGAAAGCAGGGTTGGCTTTTCAACCGCGTCATATCACATGAAAATACTGCCCCTCAGTTTGGGAACAGATGCCTTTCCTTAAATGTTACAACCCCCTGCTGTTTGCTGCATCCCTATTAGCTATGCCACCACCCTGGATTCAGTTGAGCTACTTCAGAACAAAAAGTTTCAGATAAGATGACTGACTTTGCCCTAAAAGACAGTGTCCTTGCAGGCAGCTGGCAACAGCTTTAGAAATGCCAGGGCTGCACAAGGATGTCTGTCTTTGCCTTCTGAGGCACAGATACTTAAGCCTTATTTTCTGAAGTGATTCAAGGGTTTTCAAACCTAAGTTTCATTTTCTCCTACAGATCCAAATTGCTTTTCCCACTCCTCTCTAAATAAATAAATGATCAGCTCTGACTACCCACGCCAGAACAGATATCTGCACTCTACATGCATTCCTCACTAAATATTTCAGGAGATATCCTAGAAGCTCTTTGTTATTAAGCAGTTTTGTCATTCTGTGAACCATCAGTTACTGAACAGTAGCTTAAAATAAACAATACTGCTTCTGTAGTAAAAAATGTAGCTTCTGTTTTAACTCGCAGCTGCATTGCCACATTGTCTTTCTGGAGACTTCACTGTTTAGCCAATTCTGCTGAACCCTGCCAGTGAAAGGAAATTGTTCTCCTTTCCTTCTTTATTCCTTCCTGCAGCACATTTGCATCCTTAAGTGTTTTAGAAATGCCACTTGAAGTATATCAAATTGAATAATATACCAGCCTGTCCAATTACTTGATTTCTTTCCTCAGCTAGTCTGGTCCAGACTCAGAGTTTTCATCTCCTTTTTCCACTGGACCCTTCCCAGGGCTCACCTCTACCCTCTCTCCATAACTCTGCTTCCCTGCTCAGACTGCATCAGCTGGTTGACAGGGCGAAGCCATTCAGCACTCTGCAATCCTTCAGGGCACAACTCATTCAATCAGGATGGAACAGATTTATGGCTACTACACTTGGGTCCCAATTTCCTGCACTGACATCCTGATTTGTTTCTGTGGCATTAGGGGGTTGCCAGGAATGGTGTTTGTTCACTCTGGAGGTACGTGATGGAGGCTGTTATGCTAACAGCCTGGGCCTGTCCTGCAAAGGGGTGGGGAAAAGGCACCTGCCTGAATTTGGGATTTCCCTGGGGTTTAAAAGCATTTTTTTTAATCTGGTTTTCCATTTTCTAACAGAGCACTGATAATACAGTAGTAAGAAGGCTGTTTGGTAAGGGGACAGCATGAAACTAACAGTAATAAAAAAAAAATTAAGAAAAAAATCTTAGTTGCTTTCTAGTATCCATCATCCTTGTCAGGTGTGTGTAAAGTATATGCCATCTTGTGTTGACAAGCCCAAAAAGCAGCTGTGATTGTGAAAACTGAAACGATGTCTACTGTCTGCTGTCTGAAAGGCAGGTGATGCAAAAGACCACAGAAAGGTTTGAGACTGCCCAAGTTTCATCTGCTAGCTTTCCCTCAGATTTCCTGGGAGGGATATATGGATGCATAAAACATCTGAGCAAGATTTCTGCTCTCTGGGGCTGTACAGGTAGGAAGAGAAGCAAACCACACTTTCCCATGTAGTTTTATGTTTGTCACAATTGTGAGAAATCTTTCACAAGTACAATTAGGAGGAGCTTGAAATGACCTATTGTATGCCTCCATATAAGTTCTCATTTGAGAGATGTGCTTCCTGGAAGTTGATCAGACCTGGAAAACCATGAATGGTTTTGATGCAGGTCTTATCCTCTACATGAATAAATGTTGAGTACTGAAGCATGCTGAAAGCCAGACAAAGTTACCACGTGCCCTGAAACGCAGGTCCTGGCACTAAAGCTGTGCCTAGCCTAACTTTGTTGATCATGATGGTAGAGGATTAACATAGCCAGTTTATTTGCTTCCAAGTGTTTATAAACCCTCCCTTGGATTGCTAAGAAGTTCTAAGCTTAGAAAGGTGTGTCGTAGTGATCCTGATCTGACCTATGTAGAACTGGATTGAATGCATTTCTGTCTCCCATTGAGTAGTTGTAGTTGAGCCAAGCAACAAGACTTACCAGGATTCACTGAAGGCAGTTCCCCACCTCCCCAAACACCAATGGTCCTTGAAACTTTGTTTGTATTTGCAACACACCATCAGATGTATTGATGCCCAACACCCTGCTGCTGGTTCCAGATTCAAAAGCAAAGTGCTGTGAAGGAGTTAAGGAAAGAAGATTCTGTTAGATCATGTTACTGTGAATTAGGCTTCACTTCTTCAGTGTTTTTCTTTGTTCAATTATTTCACTTTGCTTTAAATATTTAGTGTGGGGAGTCATGCAGCTGACACATTGTCACATGCTTCTGAAAACAGGGAGGGCAGGTAATAACTGCAGCTGCAGTCCCATTTCTTTGTTAGCAGAAGAGGCATGAGAGGAAGCATCAATGCTGTTCCCACTACAAACAACAGCTGAACCCACTGCTGGCTCCAAATCACCAGGCTGTTTTTCCCTTCTGTGTGATATACTGTCTTCCAGAGTTGCTGCAGTCAGAATTGGTCCTGTGGGTGATAGCCCACACCCTAGTAAATCTTCACAGCAGGCAGCATTTCTGTGAGTGATAATTTGGGATAGAAGAACAGAAAATCCCTCTCTCAGCTAAGGTCAGTTAAGAGATCCTGATTTTTGGAGGCAGTTCCTCCATCTGTATAATTTCTTGTGGTACACAGGACAACTTAGGTGTGATTAAAGGGAAAGTAGCTGTCACGAGAGGCCTCATTGCAGTTGCCCTGCTACTGGGCAGCAGCATGGGTTTATGCTGGATTACAATAACCATGAGCTGAGGTTCTGTTTTCTGCTGTTGGCAAGTTTCCTGCTGCTCTCCCAGTCTTTACTACAGCCCTAGCTCTGCAGCTTTCTGGGTCTTTTACTGCCTGCTTTCAAAACGCTTTCTTTAAGCATGATGGAGTATCCTCAAGGAGAGCAGTCTCACCCTTCCTTCCATGGCAGGGACTGAGAAAGCCCCAGTGAACACAGACTTAGTGCCCAGCTGTGCCTTTTTCACCCTGGTTACAGTTTAATGAGTTAAAACCATGTCAGGAAATGTCCTGCAGTGAGCCTGATCCTGCTGAGGAAGGTGAAGGAAGGGGGATTACAGACAGTGGGGGTTGGCGGAAAATGGCTGGTGCAAGAGAGGCTTGAAGTGTTTCTGCAATAGAGGTAGAGGCAGAAGTGGTGGGGGAAT